>RYFJ01003407.1:0-49735 GCA_003991445.1 Oryza meyeriana var. granulata
GCGAGAAGCAGTTCGATGGAATCTTTTGTGCGAGCAACTTATGAGCCATGTCAGAAGAAACGGGCACGGAGCAGTCGGGGGCGAGCGCTACCCGCACAGATGAGGTGGCTGCATCATATGTCAAGACCGGAGGATCCTGTTGTCAATTTTCTGGACGACAACTCCAGAGATCGCGTCAAGCCGAGCATAAAGCGTCAAAGCAAAAGTTCTACTAGTCGAGAAGACCTGTACCGAAGAAGTGCATCCGGTGTCCTCATGCTGGTCACACTGGGAGGCAAGCAGATTCTGCATCAATTCACTCGGCAATTGGCACCACAGCCGGCATCAGGACGTTTAGTCGGAAAGGCTTACGGCCAGGGATTTTTTGCCACAGCAGTAAGATCGAAAGAATCGTTCGCAGTGGAGGGTTGAGTCTAACGCAGAAACAAATCCTTCCAGCCGGCAGGAACATTCAAACTATTCCCATTTCCCTGGCCATTCGCAGTATGGGGGCTCGATATGGTCGGGCTTTCAAGAAGCGCAGGAGGGTCAACTATATTCGCGCGTGGATAATTAAGGGTGAATTGAGGCTTAAACCCGTTGAACAATTACAAGCGGCAGAGCACCGATTCGGGGGTCCCTAACACACATCATACGACAACGGTACAGTTCGCGCGGCGTTTTCCAAGACTTTGCAAAGAATGTCGGCATCAAGATCTGCTACGCATTTCGTGGACACTGCGGAGTAAGGAGGTCGAACGACCAACAGCATGGTCTTACAAGGCATCAAGGCCAGGATATTCGACCGACCTACAACCAATATCGGGGACGGTGGGTACAGAACTCCCATCCATTCTCTGTCTCTCAGAACCACGGTTAGTCGGGCAACAGGGCAATCCTTTTCTTTTTATGGTTCTACGGCGGAAGCTATGCTACCCACAGATGTTTACAGTTCGGCTACTCCGCGAGTCCGGCTTACTACAGAAATGACTCCAACATAACCCGACTGTCGAGCTAGATCAGCTGAAGAAGCAAGAGACCCCAACAATCCAGTCGGAAGGTATCTTCAAGGCCTACCATCCTCCACAATCGCAATATCCGTGGCCACGCTTTTTGGTCGGGGACATCATTCTGAGGAAATCAAACACCAAAGACAGCATAACTATCCCCACTCTGGAAGGGCAGTTCATTATAGCGAAGTCACGCGACAGGCGCTACCGACTGAAGACAGAAGACGGCGTTCTCATCAGCAACTCATGGAACATAGAACAGCTACGTCCTTCTATACCTGAGGTTATAATTTTCATGTGTACAGTTCTTTCTGACCTCCACTACGCCGCTTGATATCAACCGAGTAGTGAGTCGGGGCTGCATGTACTATATTGTTTCTGTCAATAACATACGAGCTTATCTTACTTCGGTTACGAAGCCTTACTACGATGTCACGGTTGCCCGAGTACAGCTTCTTACTATTGAACGTTTTATTAAGTTCTGACAGACTAAACTCGGTGCATACTACATGGTCAGTAAAGCTAATGACAACTGAGTAATAAGTTGCGCGCACTGCACACATATTTACACATGCTTGTTTAATAAAAAAGTTTATATATACCGACTACATAACGTGTTGCCCTTACAGACCAGGTCTCGTAATTATTTAGCAGTCGGCTTCGCCGGGCAATCAGCTCCAGCGTCCTCAGGCGTCGTCTCTTCGGCAAACCCCTCCGATGGTTTCAATATCTGCCCTGGGTAGATGGACTTGGTCATCGCCAGGGGGTCCTGGGCCACGCCGGCAATGACATGCATCCGATGTACTTTTTCAAGGCACTCGTGCTCTCAAGACGCGCCTCTATCTAGGATTCTGCTGCAGCTGGTCCCCACAGGGGAGATCTATGAGGTCAAGGAGCCCTTTCACGGACCCGACGAGGGCTCTGTGACTCCCTGATCACTCTTATCTCCTCTGTGTAGAACCAATACTGGGCCTGGACATTGGCTCTCATATCTGCCCAGGTCCGCCGGCAAGTAAACTTGTCAGATTCGGCTACAAACGGAATGACTAATGGATTGGCTAAGATCACTGTCGGGTTGAGGACTTACTTTCATAGTCGGTCTCCCGTCTGGCCACGGTCTTCTCCAGTGGTCAGCCTTTTCCTTACCGAGCTTGACGACGGCCTCCTTCAACTCGGCCTTCTCCCGGTCGAGCTCGGTGATGGCCTTTTGTCAGGTCGGCCTTGGCCTTCTCAAGCCCGGCCCTGGCTTCTTCGGCCTCCTTCAGCTGCGATTCCCTCTCTGTTTGGGTCTTCAACTCCGCTTCGAGGGCTGCACCACAGATTAGCCAAGAGCTCAGCCGTGTAGTCATGACATAACTGGGCAGTCGGGAACAACACAGCTAGATGAATACATCAACGGTTCGGTCGGGAAGATATATTTGGGGATCCTACCTCTGATCTTTCCGGCCAGGGCCCATGTCTCCGCCCTGAGCTGATCGGCGCCACTCTTCAGCCAGGCCTCCCTCCCCGCATGACGCACCTCCATCTCGGCCTTCAATGCCCGGAGCTGCTCCAATTCTGCGAGGTGGGGAGCTACCTCGACCAAGATTTCCGTCATCGCCTCATTGCAGTCCAAAAGCTTCTGCTCGGGATAAGAGACAAATCAAGGACGCAGTCAGACGTCAAAACAAGAAGATCGCCAAGGCTCTACCACAAGAATCATACCGCGACTCCCTTGGACCCCCTGATGGCGGCGCGAAGCAAGCTTTCGCGCTCTCTCCTCGTGACGATTTCATCAAGCCTGAAGCTCTTCGCCGTCCCATCAGGGGCCGTCCATGTGAATGTCCAGGGCATCACGCGTGGAGGAGCTTCGATCCGGGGCAGATGCGGGATCTCCGGCGGCGGTGACGATGACGACGACGACCACAACGGCGATGGGGTCCTGGCCTCAGCGCCGCCGTCCCCCGCGACCTCGGGGACGGGCTTAGGGGCTCCGTCCGCGGCCTCCGCGACGAGCGAGGCTTCAGGGGCTGGGGCCTCAGCCTCAGCAGCCGCCTCTCGGTCGGGTGGCAGTAGCGACCCTGCAATTGGGGCCACCTCGGTCTCCACGACCGGGTTGGCCACCGGCTCGGCTGGGGCAGGCTCATCAAGGGGAGCGGTTGGATTGATCTCCTTGAGATCGATATCGGCCCGCTTCCTGCATGACGAAACAATGCGTCACGACACTGCTTCAACACACAAGGATTTCAGAAGACCCGGAGCAGCGCACCTCTTGGAGAACTTCAGCTTCTTGCCGGGTGACCCGGTCCCCGGCGGAGCGCTCGCTCCGGCAGTCGGCCCGGTCGGCGTTGCAGTCGGCAGCGGCGCATCAACCCGAGCTAGCTCCGACTCCGGTGTGGTCGACTTGGGCGCCTCCGCCCCTGGCGGCGTCTGCTCTAGCCGGCCCCTCGGAGGCGCCGCGGCCAGGCTCGACAATGTCGGGCTCAAACCCGCAGGTCCCAACCTGGGACTTGACCGCTTGGGCGTCGCGGCGACGGCATCCTTTATCTTCAGGCTTCCGGCCACGGCGCGCGCCGTCATGGCCCCCTCGCCCCAATATAATATTGGCTTCTTCCCCGCTCTCTTGGAGTCGGGTTGGGCAGCTGAGGGACTTCTCGGCCTCTTCTTCGACACAACGGCCGACAACGGGCGGGAGTCCTCATCAAACTCCACGCACCACTACAAGAAATTCAACAAGATACATCATATACTGCCGGGGACTTAGATATCCGAGTCCACGGGCATGCACTACGAAGGGAAGACGGATGTTACCTCGGACTGGGGCCAGCTGCGCCTGTAAGACGCAATGTGTCTCTTCTTGTCCTCGGTCTCAATCACCCCGCTGGAGAAGTATCCGAACAGAGTCTCCGTCACCTTCCGCTCGTCGGCCGATTCCCAACTGACCCGGTCAGGGTCATGTTTTCCCTGGTAATCCCAGCCAAACGCGCTCCTCAGCTTCAGGGGCTGGAAGCGCCGAGTCAGGAACCGCCTGGCCACCCATGGACCAATCAGACCGGCCTTCTTGAAATTATCCAGCTTCGTCAGCAGTTGGTGCACTTGACCCATCTCTTCGTAGGTCGGGTCCGCCGACCAATTTGGCAAAACTACCGGCAGCGAGCCGGTGAATGGCCGCAAGGAGGGAGCAAGATCTGCGCAATAAAACCACTCCTTGTGCCAGCCCTTCAAGGAGGATTTCAAGGGAAGATCAAGATACGACTTTTTCCTATCACTCCTTAATTGAAGACCAGCCCCCCCAATTACATTGATGCTATTTTTGGAGGGTTGAGGTTTAATGTGGAACAAATGCCTAAAGAAGTTGAAATGGGGTTCCACACCCAAATAGCACTCGCATAGAGTGACAAAGATAGAGATTTGAAGAATTGAGTTGGGATTCAAATGTACCAACTCTAGCTTATAGAAGTCAAGGATGCGGCGGAAGAAATTAGAAGACGGAAGGCACAAGCCTCGATCGAAAAAAGAGGCGAAAACTACCGTTTCACCAGGTCGGGGATTTGGGCTTGACTCATCCCTAGCCGGCCGCCAGCGAATCACCTCCTGACTGGGCAACTTCAGTTCGCTCTCCAGCCGCTTCAGCTTCACCGAGCCGCAATCCAAAATCGGCCAAGAACTCCCCGGCGCCCCCGTAAGATCCGAAACCTTCGGCATGACTGGAGACGATGAGATTTGGGGAAAAGCAAATCGGGGGCTTGGATCAGACAAAGAGGATTGGAATCGCCCGAGTTCGGGTGGGAATGGCAGTAGCTAACCCTAGCCGAGCGGGAGGCGAAAAGTTGGGCGCGAAGGCGGAAGACGAAGCGGTTGGCTGATTTGGGGAAGATGAGGGAATCTTTTTCTCTCTCCCTGCTTTTATAGAGCCGATGCCGACTAGATGGGCTTGGGCCTACACAGTCAGCACTGGGCCAACAAGATATGAGTTCCTATAGAAGCATGCTCCATGTGGGCCGCTCACAGGCTGAGTTGAAATTATAGTGCTGGTGCTACTGACAGGAGCCGATGAGGTAAACAGATATGCTTCATGAGAGCCTTATTGCTAAACATATATGTTTGGGTATCTGTTTTAATCACCAGGTCTCAAGGATATATCCTTACAAGGATCACAAGCTGGTCTTCATTAAAATTAGAGATACGGGTATCTTTCTCAGGAACACCTGACCACGCCGTGGATTTATTTTCATAAAGTGGTACTCGGCCTACATGTGTGGCCATCAGTTGCCATGAGCAACATTTTACCCGCTGACATGATGCGGAAGAGTCTAACTTCTGAGTAGTGCACTACTCGGGAGAGACTATAAATACATTTTCCCGCTGACATAATGCGGAGGAGTCTAACTTTTGTGTGGGACGCCACTCGGAAAAGACTATAAACCCCCTTTTTTCCAGCCGATATGACGCTGAAGAGTTCCATATACGAGTAGCATCCTACTCAACAAGACTATAACCATATATTCCGACTGACATGAAGTCGAAGAGTCCTATGTACGAGTAGTCTCCTACTCGGCAAGACTATAAAATTTATTCCGGTTGACATGATACCGAAGAGTCTCATATACCAGTAGTAATCTACTCGGGAAAGACTTCTAGGTTAAAGATCTTTGACTTTATGTTTAATTGTCTTCACAATTAAGCACAAAGTCGGGGGCTACACCTAATAGGTGCGCCTATTCGGCGCACACTATTCATATATCTACATGAGCCCTTCATAGCCTCGCTGCCAGCTGACATGAAGCAGGACTCGGAAGAAGACTTACTCGGACAAAGAGTACTCGGGGGCACTGCACTCGGGCAACCTTCACCGTGGAGGACGAGCACTCGGCATCAGCTGTGACTCAACTATGAAGGTCTCAGGGGCTACTATGGAGGCCATGGGCCCCGGGTACCTCATTACTAGTACATGGGCCACTCGGATAGAGGATGGACCGAACCATGTAATTAGAGATAAGATAGCATCCGGCAGGCTTTGCCTTGTATAATAAGAAAACATAGTCTTAGTCGGATAGGACTCTATCTCTAAGGAGGAAATCCCTTGGCCGTATCCGGCTGGGATCCTTATCATGTACCCCTGTCCCCTAGTATATAAAGGGAGGCAGGGCGCCCCTCAGGGCGAGAACAACAAGATCATCGATCATCAAACACCTCAGAGGAATAACACCTCAACTGGACGTAGGGTATTGCCTCACATTGAGGGCATGAACCAGTATAACTCTTCTGTGTTCCTCTGCAGTCCACCGAATTCACCCTCGCTGAGTAGCCCCATAGTTTTATTGCCGGTGCAAAGCATCGATAGTATTGTACGCTGCAAAGCTAATCCAGTATAGACCATCTGCATATCACTCTGCTTCACCCCATCAACTGGCACGTGGTCAAGAACCGGTGGTTTTCCATCTGCATAAGTTCGGCTGTGCTGTGTATGTGCCGATCTCACCACCCCAACGTACGATTACGGGACCGCACCGTAAGGTGGGGGTCTATGTGGGTTATGAGTCTCCGTCCATAATCTACTACTTGGAGCCTAAAACTGGGGATCTGTTTACGGCTCGGTACACTGATTGCATCTTCGATGAAGAGTATTTTCTGGCATTAGGGGAGGATAGTACCTCGACTCTAAGGAATGTCGTGAAATAGAATGGAACTCGAGCAGTATCCATACTCTTGACCCGCATTTGCCAGACATTGAACGGGAAGTTCAACGTATCATACACCTTCAAAACTTAGCTAATGATCTGCCATACGCTTTCACTGATCTAAGAGGAGTGTCGAAGTCGCATATCCCTACGTCAAATGCACTGGAGAGAGTGGAGATACCCATGGAGGGAGACTCTACTCCAGCACCTAAGCCTAGGAAGAGGGGGGAAACCCGGATGGTCCGACTCAAGCTAAGCGGAGACGTCCGCAAGAGCTGAATACGGAGCCGCCTGCATCATACTCCCATTCAGTAGTCTCTAAGGAGACCCATCCAGGGGACGGACGCCAGAAGGGTAGAGACCCTAATGGACTAGCACGCGCACCTACTCCTACTGGTGAATCGGAACCCTCTCCTATTTTGGGAAACCAGGATGAGGGAATTGTCACAAACTATGCTGTTTTAGGAGAATTGTATGACTGGAAGACTACACATGTCGGCATAAATTTCGTTTCTAAAATCGCTAACATGATGGATCATGATCATGAACCTAAGTCCATGGCAGAGTGCCGTAAGCGCTCGGATTGGGTCAATTGAAAAGAAGCGATAGAGATGGAATTACGCTCGCTTGCTAAGAGGCGTGTCTTTGGGCCAGTAAGCCTAACGCCCCCCACTGTGCGCCCTATTGGGTACAAGTGGGTTTTTGTCCGGAAGCGGAACGGAAACAATGAAGTGGTGAGATACAAAGCAAGGCTTGTAGTACAAGGGTTCACGCAGAGACCCGGCATCGATTATGATAAAACATATTCTTCTGTAATGAGTGGCATAACGTTCCGATACTTGATGTCTATGGCAACTGGCATGGAATTGAAAATGCAGTTGATGGATGTGGTGACTGCATATCTGTACGGATCATTGGATTCAGAGATTTACATGCGTGTCCCTGACGGGTTGAAGGTCCTGGACAAAGCAAATCGCAACATATACAGTGTGAAATTGGAGAGATCGTCGTATGGGTTAAAACAGTCTGGTCGTATGTGGTACAACCGGTTGAGTGACTCCTTTTGGGGAAAGGATACGTCAATAGTGAGGACTATCCCTGCGTGTTTATCAGAAAGTCCCAAAGGGGTTTCTGTATCATCTTAGTCTATTTCGATGATTTGAACATCATTGGCCACGCAGAGGACATTGCAGAGGCGGCTGCCTATCTCAAGACGGAGTTTGAGATGAAAGACTTGGGTCAGACCAAGTTTTGCTTAGGCCTACGGGTCGAACAACTCCCTAACGGGATCTTAGTGCACCAGTCAACCTATACTAGAAAGGTCCTTGAGAGATTTAACATGTCAAAGGCCCATCCTTTGAAGACACCCATGGTTATGAGATCCCTTGATCGGGACAGATCCATTCCGTCCTAGGAGTGAGACTGAGGAAGTGTTGGAACCAAAAATCCCATACTTAAGCGCCATAGGAGCACTGATCTACCTTGCGAACTTCACCAGGCCTGATATTGTGTTCGCAGTAAATCTGCTAGCAAGATACAGTGCGTCTCCTACTAGGAGACATTGGGTTGGCGTTAAGACAGTACTCAGATACCTCTAGGGTACGCAAGATCTCAGCCTTTTCTTTCTAAGGCAACGAGACTTAACCATGGTGGGCTATGCAGATGCAAGATATCTGTCTGATCCCCATAATGCATGTTCTCAAACAGGTTTTGTGTTTCTTTGTGGTGGTACAACCATTACGTGGCGGTCTAGTAAACAGACTTTGGTAGCGACGTCTACAAACCACTCAGAGATTATTGCACTATATAAAGCCGCACGAGAGTGTGCATGGCTTAGGAGGATGACTCACCATATTGAGCGATCATGTGGTTTGAGTATCCCCGATACCCCCACCATTATCTATGAGGATAATGCAGCATGTGTCGCACAGATGCAACTAGGCTATATCAAGAACAATATAACGAAACATATTGCTTCAAAATTCTTCTATCCTCATGAGCTTTAGAAGCAAGGGAAAGTGAAGATCCTGCAGTCCAAGTCGTGTGACAACTTGACAGATTTGTTCACTAAGTCTCTCCCAGCTTGTACTTTCTGAAAGTTTATTCATGAAATTGGGACGATAAGACTTAGAGACTTGCAGGGTTCAGGGAGAGTGGAACCCCTGAATACAGCCTAGTCGGTGGATCGGAAAATCCACAACGTTGTACTCTTTTTCCCTTAGTTGAGTAGAGCCTGTGATCCTCACAAAGGCTTTTAACGAGGCAACGGTGTGTGACGCATGGCGGCAACTATGTACTCTTTCTCCTAGCCATTTTTCCCACTGGGTTTTGGTAGGAGTTTTGACGAGGCATGAGTTGGTCGCGGATAGGTCCAAGGGGGAGTCTTATGAATCCTTATCTCTTTAGGAGATAAAATTCTTTCTTGTGGACCAATCCGAATTAGTTAGAGATAAATTTATGGTTCTTATCCCTAACCTCCTCTACCTATAAATAGAGGGGCAGGGATACCTTCATTGTACACATTTGATCATTGATTAATAAAGAGAGAACAACACCACTATATCTGTGTCTCCTGTGTTCATTGTTTTCTTATGTGGTATGAGTGTGCTAGAAGAGATACGGTCTTCTATATCTTCTCGATGCCTCATCTGTTGCGAGAGGGAAGAGAGTAGATCTGGGCAATCCATCGACGTAGCTGTTCTACAACAGACTTTTGCTTTTATGCCTACCATGGAGCAGACCCACAAATTCACTTTTGTCTGTTTTTTGGCGACTGCATTCAACTATACTTGTGTGTAGAGCTTTGACCTTTGACTCTAACCTCGATCTGTACTCTGGTCGCTTCTTCCTTTTTCTTTCTCTCAATGGAATAATGGAATAGGTTGAGTAACCATTGATAGCGATCCTAATGGAGGATATTTTGCAAAAAAAGAGTATCTGAACCAACGCTTATTTTTCAAACAAAATAAATAAATAACCAGTGCTTCACTGTCGCTGGTGGCCATCCCCATCGCCCTCGGCAGCAGCGAAGACAAGAGCAAGCATAAACTCCACCGACATGCGTAAACTCCACCACCGCCTCCCGCCTCGTACGCAAGACAAGAGCAAGCATTCTCCATCAGACCGTCAAACGGAGATTGCCTTTTTTTCAAAAATGGATTAAAACCTGGCCTTTATATCCAAAGTGGGTGTACACAATCAAACAAAGCCTTGCCTTTGACCTCTAAAATCTAAATTTGCACTACCACGTGAAGCTAATCGATCAAAAGCGTTAAACCGCTAAGATGTTCGTGCGTGCTCCCAAGATTTCCGTAAACTCCCAGACGTACGCGAGATAACTCGGGTAAGTTAAGAGCCGCGCTCACCGAATACGAAGCCGAGGGTGCTCATGAGCACCTTGTTACAGACAACGATTGACACCGACAACACCACCAAGAGGCCCAGCGCCACCACCGCGCCGGCCATCCTGCCATCCACCATCCCTCAAAACTGTCTGCACCCACCGCCGCGAGAGACGACGAAAACGAATGCGACGAGAGGCAAAAATCCTCTTCCCTCTGTGTGGTGGGTGGTTGCTCATTGTCTCAACTTAAAAATCTTGGTGGATTTGTTCGGGCTCAACCAACTCTTCCCAGGCAAAATGCATCTGCCTCTCGGTCTTAGGTGGTGTCAGCATTTCGCCCACGGCACCGGTCCGGCACCGCTTGCTACGGCATGGATGCTGTAGCGGGCCGTGCTGTGCCGGCCTGCGTGCCGCCCTCCCCCCCCCCCCCGAGCCCAGGCACGGCCGTGCTGTGCCAACACAGGCCCATCGGCGGCACGTGGGCCAGAGGAGGCCCACGGCACGATCGCCCCGATCCGCTCCCCTTCTGTCCCGTCCCCTGAATCAGACCATCCGTTCCCCTCCCGGCTCCCGCCATTCAAATTTGAACGGGCGGGCACGCGGTGCGGAGACGTGGAGCGGTGGGCCCCACCGACGGGCGGCGCCCGCCTAAAAAAAGAAAAATTGAAAAAAAAAAAGGAAAAACTAAGATAAAGTGACTTTAAAAAAAGAAAAGTGATTTAAAAATTTTATAAAAATTAGAGGACTGGTAAAAAGTATAAAAAAGGCACAAAATTATTTGAGATAAGTAAAAAAAATATGAGGGTATTTTCTGATGATATCGGAGGAGAAAATTTTTATATTTTTTAAACAACCAAAATAGCAACACATATATACTTATGTAATTTAATTTCTGCATAGATATAGAGAAAAAATGAGCAATGACCTTTATTGAATTTCTTATTACACAGCTGCCTTATTAAAAACTCTATCATATAAAACTCAATTTTGAGAAAATCATGACAAAGAAAAAAGAGTACAGCTAAAGGTCAACACTCAAAAATAAAAAACACTACTCTAGTTTCTCATTTTTTAAGTTAAGATTTTCGAACTGAGCAGCCAAATCTTGGTTATCCGCGGTGTGTTGGGCACGTTCCTTGGCTAGCTCCCAGTCTTTGACCGCAAGTAGCATTTCTACCACCTCGCTACGGAGATTTCTTCTCCTCTCCTCAATAATTCTTCCGCAAAAACTGAAGGCCGATTCAGAGGATACCGTAGACATAAGCACCATGAACACATCCCATGCTAGCTTTGAGAGCACGGGATATTGGGTCTTGTGATCGTTCCACCATCCTAGAACGTTGAGATCTTCCTAGTTAATGGAGTCGCTGTCCAAGTAGGAGGACAGCTCAAGGGCTTCATGCGAAGCGTGTGAGTACTTGCTGCGGCCGAACTTCCACCACCGGTGCTCGAAGAAGAAGAGGAACCACCCCAAATTCTGCCCCACTGCAATTTCTTCTTACCTGGTACAAGGACGGGTGGGGTTCTACGCACGCGAACTCCCTAAAACTTAGTTTTATACTTTCAAAACATTTTATACAATTTAGTCTTAGCATCAGAATAGTAGTTAATGTAATCAATATTCATTGCATCCCCAATAAGATTCAAAATATTAAGGAACCTTACATTTTACCCCTAGTATCAAGAATAAATGCAAAAGCATATAAGTATGAAATGTCACTCCAATATTTAAGATATTTCTGCTTCATGTGAAATACTGCAAGTCATAGTAGTTGGTCATCTTCATATTCTTTTAATAAAGTGGTAATCTCAAAAATATTATGCAAAATTAAATTACCAGTTGGATAGTAAATGCCAGACAAAATAACAGTTGCATCATAAAATGATTCAAGCAAGTAATAAAATCTTTCCACAACATGCTAATACTGTTCTGTCAGTAGCGGTTGTCCGTCGCTAGTAATAATATTCTTGGACTACAAAAAAATAGTTAGTGTATCCTTATAAGGCAAGACATGTCTCAATATCAAATAAGTCGGGTTCCATCGATGGTCCGCATCCGTTTGGAAATTGCGTGGACGCTTGTCCGAAGCGATGCAGAATCATTTGAAGGTCCCAAGTCAAGAATTAGAACCATTGAGCCATGTTATGGCTTCACGGATGGAATCGAGATATGCACTTACTCTCTTCAACCAGATTTAACTAGAAGATTGATAACATGGCATGCACAGCGTTGATGTAAAAGAAATGGTTCAGCAAAAACATTGAATAAAGGCTGCAGAATTTTCATTGCTCTAAAATTTACAGCTGCATTATCTAGAGTTACTGCAAATATTTTATTTGTGAGGCCAAATTCCTCATAAACTCTAAAAATTCGTTCAATAATATTTTCGGCAGTATGTGAAACATCAATTAATTTTAAAGCTATTACTCTTTTTTTAATTCCCAGTCATCATCAACATAATGAGCAACTATACTAATATAGTCCTCCTTAGCCCTACCACTCCAAATATCAGATGTGATACTAATAGAAAAGGTGCATGTAGCAAATAATTATTTAATATTGTTCCGGTCTTAGTTGTAAACATTCACCAAGTCCCGGGTTGTGGTTTGTCTATTAACAGGTTGAAACCTAGGATTATGACCAATTTTAATATAAGTCTCAAATGCAGGAGACTCACCAAAATTTAAGGGTAGATCCTATCTAGCAATAAAACAGGTAAGGGAATCTCGTGCTATCTGAGAATCATACTCCCATGAACGTACCATACCATTAGGATTTAGTACCAATTGATGCTGCCATAGCTAGTAACCTTGCTTCTTCGCACATGCCTCAGCATTCCGTCTCAAATGTCTTGTTCCACTAGAAGATTTTCCAGAGAGTTTAGTCTTATAAATTCTACATTTCGTGTAAGTTACCTCCCTTCCATCCGTGTCGGTCTCCTTGATCTCATCAAAATATTGTCAAGCGGAGGAAGTTTTTGATCTCTTCAGGCCGGTTGCCATCGATACGCTCTTGCTCATAGTTCCAGATCCTTCCGAAGCCGCATGTACTTCCTCCGGCTGTCCTTGCGGTGTAGGAACCGACCCGGGGTCGTCTCCTTGTGACATCGGCACATAGCTCTGGTCAAAGTCGCTCAGTTGGAACGTCGGGTAGTTCGGATCCATCCTGAAATATAAATAGAGAAAATTAGTACTAAAAAATAGTATGAATAAAGAACAAAATTCAGAATTTTTTTACCTTGCAGGAGCACTGGAGGCTGTAGTTATCAGCTATGGAAATGTGGAAAAAATTTTATTTTTAGACAAAATTTGTCTAAATCAAAAATTTAGAGCACAAGAAAACACAATATGAGAGATTGTGAGGTTTAGATGAGCCAACATGTTCCTGCTGGCTACCCTATTTATAGCTGTTGGGACACGTGGCCCCGCCCTCCCGGATCGGACCGTCCAACTCTGCCCCCTCCCCAATCAGACCGTTGCCCCACCGCCCCCACCCCTCTGGATCGGACTGTCCACCGCCGTATCAGACCGTTCAACTTCCCCTCCCCCCGCCCATGTCCGTAGCGGGTGGGTTGTGCCCGTACCAGCCTGCTGTGCCATACCTCCAGTCCAGACACGGCACGGCCCGTGTCGGCCCGGACACGGTCCACTTGAACATATATAGGTGTACTGAACAGAGCAACTTCAGTCTGGTTGATCGATCATCAATCAAAAGTCCATCTACCTAACTGGATGCTTCGCTTATCTTCGAGCGATGCGGCTAAAAATTCGAGTTCTTTGGTTTCACCGTCCGCTCCGGCAATCTTAGGCTTGAAAATTAACATTTGGCATAGGGAGAGATAAGTTAACAAATTCTGACAACGGCGACGACCTACCAAACATGCAGATTCCCACACCCTGCAAAGGCCAATTTAGCGGATATCGCCATCGTTGTCATCACAACGGCCGAACTGCAACGACAATTTCGTCAGTTTGGCAGCGTTTTAGCCTACTCTGAAGAATGAACCCATCATAACTGACGGTCTAATGGTAATGTTGGACTAGAATCACCTAAAGAGTGAACAGGTTTTAGTAACAGACTAGATGACTTTGGACCCATTTGACTCATTGACTATGTGATGTTCTCGTAATCTCGTGTTAGGTCGGGCGAGATAAATCAGTCCACCAGTCTACCTGGTGTTGTTTCAGCATAGCTTGACAGAATAATTATACTGGGAAAGTAGTGTAAAATCATTGTCATGATTAATATTTTATGATGAATAATTGGATTTTGCAAATGATTTATTTAATGAATATTTGTTAAAAAATATAAGTCAATGATGGTGTGAGTGTGTGTGACTAATATGGGTCAGGTTGCGATATCCGTGCCCAGAAACGATTTATTTTGTCTATGGGTATGTAGGTGACTTATGGTCAATCTTGGTCAACGATAGGATCGTGACTACGCTCAAGGAGGAGCCGAGGTCCAGAACTATTAAGGATGCCGGATGACGAGATTGGACATAAGGTGTGGCACACAGTGGATGGATACCGTGTGGGGGATTTTCGCAACGGGCTACAGGGGTTGCATGCGCAAGCGGCAAAAAAATCACAAATAAATTTGGAGTAAAATTAGATAAGGAAATTAGAAAAAAATATTTTGCTACAGTACTCGGACTATGGAAAGGAGACTTTAATTTGGTAAACTGTAATTAGATTTGATAATTGAAAGTTTAAGTCCTAGTGGGACTAGGAGTTCTACTTCTACTTTGTGTAAGAGGTTTTAAGTATAAATAGATGAGGGATTAAGGCCCTAGGGTAATAACTTTTGAAAGAGAGAAAAAGTTAGGGTTTAGTTTTGAGAGAGATGAGTGCTTTGTATGCACTTTATAGACATATCTTGATGTAATAAAGTTGATCTACTTTCAATAGTTTCGTTGAGTTGTGTTTTTCATTCGTAGGCGGTTAGATCAGCGGCATCAAGGTGATCAAACCAGCAGCAGGTATGCAATCAGACCGACAGCATACGGCAATGTATTGCAACTTCATCCATATCAGAGGTTTCTTTTATTTCCGTTAAAAGATTTGGTTGTTTGTTTTTCCTATCATTCACCCCCTCTGGTAGGCTTGGTTCTTGTGATCGATTCTACAATTGGTATCAGAGACTGGCTAGTTCAACATCAATGGCCCGATGGATATTAGAGTGTGAAGGCCTAATGGACCGTGGGTGCTTGCGGAGCTCGTATACCCGAGAGACTGTCGATGTACGATAAAGAGGCGGTGAACGGCCGAAGGACACCAATGTATGAAAGAGGAGATTGTTGAATAGTCCCATATTAATTATGGAAGGGCAAAGTACCTAGTTTGTAAATGAGAGAGCCTCTCACCTTATTTGTTAGTTTTTGGGATAAAAAAGGCCCTTTACAATCCTACGAGTGAAAATTCAAGCCACATTTACTGAAGAAGTGGAAAGTCGAACCATATTTGGCAATACAGACAGAATTGACAGCTAAAACATAACTAGGATATAGTATAGTACTTTATTAGTGTGCCGGAGTTCCAATAGGCTGAAAGTCCAGGACAGATTTTTGCGGCATACTAGATATGTCCCAGTTTAGCATTTGAGAATGGATGCTCCAGTAGGCCGAATTTGTAATGGCCTGATAGTCCAAGCCGGAATTCTACTGTGGAATAGAAATGGGCCAGCAGACAAACGCTTCGTCCCAGATCAAATTCGTGCGGCCTCATATTTCTCGTTTTCTTCTATGTTTTGAAAACAAAAAAAAAGCTAGAAATAAATTCTCTTCTGACCCTTTGCCTATAAATCCTCTCCTTCTTTTTCGAGAAACCTAGAAATCCTCTTAATATTCCAACAAAAACTTGCAAGCAAAATTTAGCCTATAGGCTTTGGAAACATTAATTTCGATTAAAATTTGTGCTTACAAAGGTTTCAAAATTATCAGTCAGAAACTGCAGTACTTAAGACCCATAAACTAGCATAGTTTATGGTTTCATGATAAGGAGACAAAAGGAAGCATTATCAAATCACAAACATATCATATACACAGACCCATAAACTAGCATAGTTCATGGTCCCAAAAGCACAACAGTGCTCCCCCACAAACTTCTCCGACCCATGTGGTCTGATTCGGGGGGTTACAATGCAACAACAAAAGTTACAAGACATCACCTCCCTACTGCTCTACAATATAATCCTTAAATTGCCTTGGTGATTTTTAAATCAAGGCTACAACAGTGAAGGAAAAAAAAAGCTCAGATCCATAACTTATTTATGTCTACTGACATATGGGAGAAAGCAAAGGCCTAAGCGGGTGCTAATAAGCAGCCTCAGAATAGCCAGAGCCTCTTCTGTTTCACTATAGCAAAGAGGCCTCCTCCTCCTCATCGTCATCCTCAAATCTCAAGCTATGAATCAACGCAACTGCCACACTCACATTTCTCCAGAAGTGAACTGAAAAACGGAATTGGCCGAGAGCTCAGAACTGGCCGCCTTCGAAGGTCTGGCCGAACTGCCAGCCGGCCGGCACGACGTTGTTGCTGGTGACGGTGCGGCCGTCGCTGACGGTGACCTGGAAGGAGAGGCTCTGGCCGTCGAGGTAGGAGTTGCTCTGCCAGTTCTGGCCCCAGTTACGCGACATGGGCTGCCACCCGGTGCTGGAGCCCTTGATCGACACGGACCGCGCATCGCCGGGGCCGGCCACGTTGGTCACCAGCACCAGGTTGAAGTATGAGTGCCCGTTGATGGTGAACCTGATCCCGCCCTTCTTCACGCACGGCACCCTACAAACACCACCAGTCAAATTTTGCAAGGTTCAGGTGAAACTGTAATCTTGTTGTTCTTGCAATGGCAGGATCGCAAATTCGCAATCGTACTCGTACGTGTAAACAATTCTAAGTCAGCAAAGTTAAGTCCACGTCGGTCTCAATCGTGTGTGCATGGCTTTGCCTACAGCGGACACAGACATATCGTGGACGAACCAGATCTGCCGGCTGGCCCACCAAACATGGCTTGATCAGCCGATTGGGTATTGATCCATCGACCATGGGGTCCAGCCGTCCAGGCTTAGCCCGAACCGACACGCCACACGGGCCCTATAGCTTCAAGTTGCAAACAGTGTCGACTCGTGACATGTGGTATATCTGTAGCTCACCTTCTGTAGGCGACAGGGACGATGCCGGCGCGGTACACGCCGATCTGGAGGAAGGCGGGCTCGGCCATGTCGAAGTGGGGGCGCGGCGGGTTGCACCAGCCGCCGTCGTCGTTGGGGAGCGCGTAGTTTGGCGGGCAGAGGTTGGTGGCGGTGACGGTGACGGTGCCCGGCAGGCACCACTGCCCGTCGTTGTCGCACCGCAGCTCGTAGCACGACCCGCACGCCGCGCCGTCGTTGAACAGCACCGTGCTCAGCGCCGCGGTGTTGGTGCCGTACCCGGTACTGTACAGGTTACCGTACCCACACGCCCCGCCTAATGCCACGCACAACAACAACGCCGAGACACAAGTCAGATTCCTGGTTTTGTCGATGTGTACAACGACATGGCTCTGCTTTTGGACAAGGTGTTACGTGCACGTACCCATGGTGCCGGAGGCATCGCCGCCGCCGTAGAACGTGGCGTGGGCGCTCTGCCAGGAGCCGTAGTCAGCGGCGGCTCGCAGGGCGAGGAAGCAGAAGGCCGAGAAGAGGAGGAGCAGGGTACAGCGGGAGGCCATTGCAAACACGGAGAAGACCAGAGGCAGCGGCTTCGCCTCACGTACTACTACCTCAATCTCTTGCTAGCTCACTGGCTAAAGCGACCAGCTTAGCTAGGATCGAATCGATGGTTGCTTGGCTGTGAAGAGAGCGGTGCGCCCGGGCTCAGGTATTTATAGGCGCCTCCTGGCAGTTAGAATCGTTGATAGCTTTTGCCGAACGACAGAGGAGAACCGGAAAAGGAGACAAAAGGCCGCGAGACGGAGGTGAGCCCACCATCACCGGCCACGAGCCACGACGGCGGTTAACACATACAAATCAGGGGATCAGCGCGCACATGCAAGTGCTCGTTGCCTCGTCGGACCCGCGCGTCACGCACAAGGAGACACCAACTGCCCGTGTGTGTGTGCACCCAATTAATCGCAAAAAACCTTTAAAAATCGGCAAACTTTGATACTTGCCACATGGCCCTCGCAAGCTATGGGGCACGAATTTCGCAGGTGTGAAGGGACCATAACGACCAATGTGAATATGTGATGGTCATATGCATCCATCACGAATCACCACACACGCCGGTACGTTCTCGTGGATGGCCATGCTTCAGAGCTGCAGCTCGTGGGCTGTCTGGTGGGGTTCATGCACGAGTAGTACATGCATGACATGACTTTTGCATGCAGGTTTATATTTTTTTTAAATGCCAACAGTTACACAGACAGGTCAAAGGTACACGTAAGTGATAGTCTGCTCAATGCAACGGCGCTCTAAAGTAAACCACTTATTATGTTCTGTGACTGTTGATCAAGCTGCACGTAGAATAATGCGAGAAACGAAAAGAGACCAAATGACAACCAATCGTTCTAAAGTGTGAACCATGTTAGTCGATGCCTTACATCCTTTCCGACGTAGCGTAAGATTCGAAGCTTGCATTCTTCAGTTAAGAACATTTTCGTTGGATAATCTCCGAAAAATCGGAGCCGGTCGATGTTGTAAAAGGCTTAACGTTCTCACTACTGTAATGCTACGACAGAGTAGACTGAAGATTGAAGCCACGAATCATAAGGCAAAGTGATTATCCCCAGATTTTTCTGTCGGCTATGTAAACTATATATGCAAGAATCAGCAGGAGTAACTTTACTTGCTAGGAGTAGGTTGTATGTGGAGTAGTGTAGCAATCTAGAGCATACATGCTTGATGCCAAAATTACCAGTGCAAAACTACCAATGATAAGGTCAGATAATATTAAGTAGTGAAGTACATAGATAGGAATCATAGGATGTAGCCTGTCGCCCATGGGTGCTTGCAAGGGTTCACAGCTTCACATGCATAAACATGGCCACGTAGATAGGCGATCGAACGAAGGTGTATACAAATCGAGCTCTTCAGACAAACTGCAGGCATGGTGCGTGTGCGCGCAGGCATGTTTGTCCAAGTTCTCGTTTGCTCTGACAAACCTGAATGGACATTTTTCGTTCTGATCCTCTGCATATACTGTTATTTTTTCGTGACATGTAGCAAAGCGACAGGTGGCTGCAATAACGCCTCTCTCGCTGACTTGCTCCAAACCTACTCTGATTCTGATTTACGGAGTACTAGCAATGTAACCACCTCCTGTTAGGATCGGCCTGCAGGAAATGTTGGTTAGTGGCTCAAGGAATGGGACTATTTAATTGGGAGGAAGATTGATGCTCTTCCACCGGTTTGCTTGGTATTCATGATCTGCACGTTTGCACACTTGCAATGCATTTCTTCAGTTGCTTTTAGTATAGCACCTTTTCTTTCGACAGTGTCGTGTTTCCTGCCTCCTTTATTGATACACAACAAAGGTCAAACATGAAGTCTTAATGGATTCCCCCAACCAATTCCATAAAGCTATTTTGAATCTTTCTTTTGAAGATGCACTACTGCTAGCTTAATAGAGTAGAAATTACTTCTATAGTTCTATATCGTAGTAATTTTAGTAAATTTTCAGTACCATGCAATTGGAGATCAAGTTTTCTGGCAGCACAGGGCAGCAGCTGATCAGCTTGTAGCAGGCAGAAATGTTAATGAATTCGGAAACGTCAATGTTTCAGGATCACCTATTGGAGGAGAAGAAAACAAATCTGCGGTTAGCTTTCCCGTCATAATCCGTTCCTGTCAAAGAGAACATGCATGCCAATCTTTCAAAAAAGCAATAGTCTATCAAGTGACTAATTAACCATCCATTTCGTGCCCCCACGCCATGTTAGCTGCACATGGCATGGGCCGCCCGGACATCACGGGCAATCTCCTAGCTACCATG
The DNA here is from genome assembly GCA_003991445.1 of Oryza meyeriana var. granulata. Lineage (NCBI taxonomy): Eukaryota > Viridiplantae > Streptophyta > Magnoliopsida > Poales > Poaceae > Oryza > Oryza meyeriana. Next base: position 19,962 of record RYFJ01003407.1, read on the forward strand.
ACTTGATTCGCCTTATCTTGCAAGCGTTCCAAGCTTTCAGCTCCCAGCATCATAAGGTTCAAGCCACAAATTTTTTTTCCTGTTCACGTTGGGTACTTGGGCTACCGGCGGACGCGAGCTAGCCGAGCAAGAGCAAGCTCTGCAATCTGCATCACTCATGTTCGATAAAGTATATAGGAACCGCGTACAGTCGTGCAGGGCGAATCGAGTACTTGGATGTACATGAGTCTTGAATTCAAAGGCAGTGTAATTTTTCTTTCTTGAAAAGATAAATTTAATGTAGATTTTTTTAACTATACCTTGACACCTTGTACTACCGACAACAATGGGGTAGTAGAACCTAAATCTAACTATGGATTTTTCAGAAATATTGCATATAGCGGTGTTTTATAATGCTCTTTATTATAATTAATTTAGACTGTTTATTTTTTTACTCAATGGATCATATTTATATTTATACTACCACCTTAACTACCGGTATGGAATATTTTATCTAGCGATGGTTAAACTCATAAATCAACGGTTGTGATAACTTGTACAAGTAATAATATATACTAGTAGTAAAATACCATTAGTAGATAGCACCATAAATGTGCTCTTGCATATAATATACTAAAGGATATTTACAGAACTCTCTACTAGTAGTATTGTACTATCATTATTATCACACTAGAAATGATTTTAGCCGTTGATTTATAAGCTATACTATTAGTAGAAAAAATATTTTTCATTCAGTAGTTGATGTGGTAGTATAAAAGGTATAATCTATTAAATTAGAAAAAAAAATAAATAGTTTAGATTGATTTTACTATCAATAGAAAGCATCATACAACACCTCTTCTTATACTATTATATGCTTCAAATCCATTTTTACGTCTTCAAAAATTCTACTACCGATACTACTAATACGTACAGTATAATAGAATCAGGTACTCGCATTGGAGGCTTTGGACTATTCATGCCACGCGCTGAAGAGGCTATAACTGTTTGGAAGATGGAGAGAGAGTAAGGAGCAGCATGTGGGGAGTACACCAAAACGGACCACAAAATCTTGCCGTGATGGCGACTGAAGCCCGGGAACTCATCTGCAGGTCGCACCCAAACAAAAAGAGATTCATTATGGAACGAATGGAACATCACGCCTACTCTAAAGAGAATCTCGCAGTAGGGCGCTGCATATCTTGTTCCTTTATTCAACCGCCGCGATCAGACACCATCATGCATGGTTTGTTGTTACAGTACTTGTTTACGACGGTTGGAAGGTTTCTTGCCCGGGCGGTGGATGCCCATGATTGGCAAGGAGAATAATCGTGCTCGCTCGCTTAAACATCTCGTCAAATGTGTTATGGCACGCTCAATCATACGAGAAAAGAACACGAGAAAAGCAAACTGCTCTCATTTCCGAGAAAGGGAGCTAGTAGCAGTACAGTAACGGTAGTTAATTACTTGTGTACCTACACACGAAACGGCCGTGCATTCCAAGTGGTGGGATCATATCATGTGAGGTGGTGGGCCGCGCGCCTAACGACGGTCGGGGCTTCCGTTTCCGTTCATTATTGGCCCGATGGCTCCCGGCCCAACCGAACCGATGGCGCCGCACGTCCGCCTACTCCTCTCGCGTCGCTCTCTCCGGCGAAATCCTGCCCGGCGATGCGCCCATCGTGTCACGTCTCTCGCCGGGTGGTTGGTTGGAGCCCGCACCGCGCGTCACCCCGCACGGCCGCACGCAGCACGAGAGCGCGAATGATCGATCACCGCGGCCTTTCTCGAATTCTCGATGGATGGATCGCCGCGCCGCGCGCATGCGTGCACCAGCGCCCACGGAGGGGTCGCAGTTGCGGGCGCTGTTGCAGCTGCCTGCCATGTGCTTACCCGCGCGGCAAAGCGGCATTTCCGTCGAGCCGTCGGCTCAGGAGTCGCTAGCTGCGGGCTGTTCGTGGTCCGTCGGCCGAGCTGGGTCGCGACCGTTTGCTGTTCACGACGATGAAGGAACAGGATCCGGCTGTACTGCTGATGTGTGTGTGTCGATCGACGGAATATGATGCTGTGTACTGCGCGGAACATTGGAGTTGGATGGGATCATCGTCAACTCGACCGGTCCGGCAGAGAGAGCACGTAGTACGCTTTTGTCTGGTTGGACCGACGTCCGACGGCTGGGTATCGCAAGGACGCCTGCTCACGAGGAGCCAGACATATATCATCGGCAACGCCTGCACGCTGGAACGTCGTCTCCCTCTGTAACGAGAGGGTTGGCACAAGATTTGGTGACGGCTTCTTTTCTGTGAACTGCTGCTGATGGCTTCATTAAGGAAACCCACAAGTACTTCATGTGCTAAAGTTTGTTTTACTAGTAGGTGTCATGGTGCACCATGTGAGTTCACTAGAACATTTTTTTTAATAATAGACAAAAATCCAGTCTCTACATACACAAGTAGATGTACAGAGTCAAAAGTTCACTAGAACATGGAAGGCACTAGGAGCCAGGTGATTATCCACCCAACGACAAATTTCCATCTATAATCAATGCCGACTGAGGTTTGCAACAGGTAAAACGGCCAAAGTGGAACTAGGAATGCGGTAGTCATGCTATGGAAAAAAGTCTATTTTATATCTCTCAGCTATATGTTAAATTTCAGTTGCGCCCCTTAACCATAAACCAGGTATGAAGCGTCCCTTTACATCTAAAATCAATCAGTGTAAATTAAGTACCTTGGCAGTATTAAGAGCAGTTCTGGCTAACGTGGCATCTACGCGACGCGTTGACTTGGTCTTCGTCCTATGTAGCATCTACCTAGCGTTTACGTAGCACTAAAAGCAAAAATAAAAAAAAACAGCAATAGGACCCATCAACGGATGTCTGATTAAAAAAAATTATAACAAATATATTGGGCCTACATATCAGTGGATATTTAGTTAAAAAATTAAAAAAAACCGTGATACCCATATGTCATCACCCCCTCTCACCCCTCCTCTCCCCCTCGCTCCTCTCTCTCTCCAGCTGAGACCTGGGTGCTGACGGCGCCAACTCTACCACCGTACCAGGCTAAAGGCACCGTGGCCCGGCTGCCGCGATGACGGCGCGGCGTCCGAAACAATTTTCAGAGCGGCAAGAGGAGTAGGCAGCGATGGTGACGGGACACGCTGATCCTGACGGCGTCTTGCGTTACTCTGCTTGACACCAACGACGACACCAACCGTCAGCAGCAACAAGACCATCTGTTACGAACCGAGCAACATTACGAGCTTGTGCACGCCCAGCAATGGCTCCTACCAATTTGGGATCTACGCGGAGGCGCTTGACTCCAAGCTCACATCGTCGTCCTTCACGCAGAAGTACTACTACTGCTTCTGGAAGGGACTGAAGAAGTTGAGGTAATTATTTGAGCAATCGAAGTGACAGTCGTTCAATAGATCGATTTATGTGAGCTGAAACTTAATCAAGTTTCAATTTCTGATTTACTTCGAAAATGTTGGACAGCTGCTTGGGACAGAATCTCTCGACGAGCCTCTGCTCATCGGCAATATGCAAGTAACTTACTTCTACCATAGCAAAGAATTGTAAGTGACAAACGCTAGAGCTCATTCATGTGCCTGACATGAATGCTTATCGTGCTCTGTCTCCGGCGACCACAATCTTACCTGCAGGTGACGATGGTGCGGCCGGAGGAGTGGCGAACAAAACGAACGGAAATGGAGCGGTGGATGAACAACCGGCAAATATCGCAGCCGCTTAAGCAGTGAGTGCGGAGGTACCACCACGCCGTCGTGATCAACCATGTCCTATCACCATTGCCGCCTCCTCCTCCCCGCCGACAACCGTGTCTGACGCTACACCGTTGTTACCGTAGCCAGGCCACGGCCCCTTCAGCCCGGTGCAGTGGTGGAGTTGGTGTCGCCAGCACCCAGCTCCCAGCTGAGGGAGGGAGAGGAGGGAGGGTGAGAAGAGGAGAGAGAGTGGGGTGATGACACGTGGATTCCACTGACTTTTTAAGCAAACTGATATGTGGACCTAACATATTTGTTTTAATATTTTCTAATCAGTATCTATTGACATGTAGGTCCTATTAGTGTTTTTATTTTTTATTTTTGTTTCTAGTGTCATATAGATGCCACATTAGCCAAAACCAACATCAATATTGTCGGAGGATGAAACCTCGACGGCGAGAGGTCTGGAAACCCCCCTTTGAGGTTCGGCCAGGGGAGTAGTTCTCAGGCGAAGCCGGCGTCAGGGTGTAGAAGAAGGATACGCGGAGAAGACGTTGAACAGCACGCACAAGGAGACACGGGGATTTATACAGGTTCGGGCCGCCGGAGCGTAACACCCTACTCCTGTGTGTATGCTATGAGGTGGATGAATGTGGTATGGTGGTTACAAAGAGAACTCCGGGAGCTCGGAGGTGCTTAGGCCGCTCTAGCAGCGGCCGGACTTAAGGAAGAAGGAGATCTCTGTGTTGTCTAAGACTGGAGCTTTGCTGCCTGCGTTCGTCTACGGCATGGATCCTCCTTTATAGGCGAGGGGAGTCCACAGTGCCGGTATGCGGAAGGAGATATTTTCCGGTGAGGTCTCCTGTGCACCCCTCCGCCTGCGACGCCCATGCCGGAGTTGGAGGAACGTCCCGTCGCTCACCTCCCCGCCTGCCGTGCCCACGCCGGAGCTGGTATGCTGCGGGCGGTAGAGTCGTGGGGATGTGATGGAGCGGGGAGACGTGATGGCGCACGCCTCCAAGTCAAGGGCCTCTGACTCTTCTTGACTTCAGCGCACACTCTTCCCTTAGAAGTCAAAAGGTTTCTGACAGCTGTCGGGTGTCCACGGGGGGCCATTGGGAGACGCCCACACGTGGCAGAGTAGTTGGTCCAGAGCCTGCCGGGGACCGACATGTGGGCCCCGGGCAGGCAGTGAATAGTGCCCGGAGGCAAGGCTCGGGCCCGAGGCCAAAGAGGACCCGGGGCCGAGCTGATATATACGATGCCCCGGGGGCGTGCCCGGGGCCGTCGGCGGTCGCGCCCCAGGCACGAGCCTGGGCCGTCGGCGGCCGAAGGCGGTTGCGCCCCGGGCACGAGCCCGGGGCCGGTGGAAGGGTGCCCCCCGGGGATCTGCCGTGGCCGAAGACCCACGCGTCCCCAGGGCATGTGGGACCCCCTGTCCTACTTCGCCGATGCGAGGAAGTCGCGGTAGTTCGCGAGGAAGTCGCGGTAGTTCGCGAGGAAAACGCGGGAGGCCGTGGTCGAGTCCGCTGCCCCGGAGGCAGGGTTCTTCGACCGTGGCGACCGTCTTGTAGAGTTGATGCTTGACGAAGAGGTTGAGGAAGACGCCGGTTTCCTTCTGACGCCATGCGTGGACGCCTTCGGGGCCCGGGGGCCCTCCATGCCCTCGGGCGCCCTTCTTCTGTCGTCGTCCGGGTCTCGCTCGTGCTTGCGCTCTGGTTTTGCCTGTTTTGTACAAGGGAGACATTTGTATATGTATACGATTATGTTTATATTTTCGTACCTTGGTTTATTGTGTTGTTCGGAGGTTGCTGGTGTTCGGGGCCTCGTGTCTGGGAACGCCAAACATCGGGCGTCGTCCGACAGCGAGATCCAGCAGCTGTGAACAGCCGTCGGGCCTATGGCCCCTGTCCGGGCCCTGTAGTGGCCGCTTGCCCCGGGAGATCGGGCCCCGGGGGCGGCGAACGCGACCGTTGAAACGCCTCAGGAGTTCGGTTCCCGGGGGCGCGTGATGTCCAGAGGTGAGCTTGGCGGGGCGATGAAGCCCGTAGGTCCGGCCCCTTCCTTCTTCTGGTTCCGGGGGCCCTCCGCGCCCTCGGGCGCCGTTGGTCCGGAGAGCGTAGCGAGGCCACGAGGACACTCTTGGCTCGCCGGGAGCCCCTCGGGAATTGATCCCGCCCGGGCCCGGGGTCGCTAGGCAACGAAGGCCCCGGCGCCTCGGTCGGGCACCGCCATCCTCTCCGGGAGCCTAGGCTGATCATACAGGGAAAAATACAAGTTGAGGAATATGTGAAGCTGGATAAGGTAACGTATCTGGATATTGCGAAGGGCGGCATGGCTTCGCCGAGCACCATCCCGGGACTGGGAGTGTTGTTCTCGCTCGGGAGCGCCGAGCATCGGGCCGATCCGCCGTGAAACGCCTTAGCGCCCGAGCCCTCTTTCCGGGGCCTGGGTTGTAGGCGCCTGCCCCGAGAGCCCGGCCACAAGGGCCGCGAGCACCTGGGCGCGGGCTTGCGGAGTGGTCGAGTCTGGTGGCTCGGTCCCTTCTGTGTTCCAGGTCGGGTCCTCCGTGCCCCCGGGTCCCGTTCGCCTAGGGAGCACAGTGATGTCGCGGACGAAAGGCTCTACATGATGAATCGTGAGAGCACTTGGCTCGCTCTCCTTGTCCACTCCATGCTGCGAGCCGTCGTCTACCACCTCCTAGGGGCCTCTTCGCGTGTCGCCTGACTGAGCGGAGGAAAGGATTGCGCATAAGGAATCTGCCCCCTACCAGCGGAAAAAACCGAGCCCGAAGCCAACCAGTGCGGACACCGCAAGCCGGGGCTTAGACGATGTCCGGGGTTTAGCAGATGGGATACGGTAGCCTCGCTGGTAGGGAACAGATGCTTAGGCGCAACACCCAGCCACCGCATGGGCGCGACCCGATTATGCCCGGGGAAGATCATCACATCGCGACATAGAGAAAGGATAAGGGCACGAGCCCGAAACGATAATAAAAATATTACTCTGGAAGGCGAGTACACATGGGGCCTGCCCAGTGCTGAGGTTTAGAGGCACTTTACAGGATGTGTTTTCAGATAATATTTGTGTGAAGATGCTCCCAGGCTTACCGAGCCCGGTTGGGAAGTTCCGATCACCAGGGAGGGGCCTTCCCACGGGGGAAGATTCATTCCGGCCGTAAAAGATACGCGGAGATTCGAACCCAACCCTGAAGTGATCGGGCCCAAACCTGACGCCAAAGATAGCGCTTGAGGCCTTGCTGGTAACGAGCGCGCGGAGCGGAGCGCGCCACCCTTTGTTCCTCGAGGAAGGCGAGGTTGTTTGAGATGCATTATCGTCGTGGTTGATGTCTGTCATGTAGTGCTGTAGCCGGGAGCTGAAGGAGAGTCCTGTGACAGAACGGCTTCGGCCCGGTACACCAGGAAGAAACTAGGTCTCCCCGGGGGTCCAGCTAGGTGTGGTATGAATCGTCCCCCAGGACGAGGATGTTTTATACATGTAGATTTTGGAGAAACTTGTTGTGCCTAAGGATGGAGCTCGGACTCGCTTTCCCTCGTGAGCCCGAGTCCGGCATGTGCTCGGGACCCGGGGCCCCGGCTGTCATGCGAAGGATAAGTGTCCGGGGCAGACCCGGGGGCCCCGGACTGGAGTATGGTTTTGATATAAGCCGGGTTCCGGGGGCCCGGGCTTGACTATGGGATGTGAGACGACCTTACCGGACGCATTCTCGCCGGAGTGGTGCTGTCCGGGCTATCGCGCCCTATTCCTGGTGTCGCTTCCTAGGCTTGCTCTCGCCTTGGCGATGCCGCCTGGTTCAGCACCTCGGTGTCGGACCCGGGGCGCGGATTCGGGAATCCGTGCCTCGGCTCGATAAGGTGTCCGGGACCAGGGCCCCGGAGTGAAATATGATTTGTTATGCAGATTGGTATGTGCCCGGGCACGGGGGCACGGGTATGGACACTGGACCATGTCGGGACAATTCCCGGACCTGCCCTTGCGGAGACAATGCTGTCCGGGTACTCGCGCACTATCGAAGCCATTCTGGACGGGAGCGGGATTCGGACCGTCCGCCTATGGGCCGGACGGTCTGAGTCACTACAACCGGACCGTTCCGTCGACGGTTCGGACTGTCCGAACTGCTTCGCGCGCTTGGCCCCGTTACTGGTTCTGCCGGGACTCGGGCTCGGCTCCCTCGGACTCAGATCCCTTGAGAGGGAGCGAGCTCTCCGTGACCGGACAGGGGGAGAGGTATGCGCCCGGGAGCCAGGGGGCTCGACCGGGGCTATTTACGCGCGCCCGGGAGCCTGGCTCCGACGGGCCAGATATGCGCCCGGGAGCCGAGGGCTCCCACTGGGGCTGTTTTACGCTCCCGGGAGCTAAGCTCCGACCGGGGCTAGGTTACGCCTCCGGGAGCTAAGGGCTTCGGCCGGGGCGCCAATCGGGGAGCCAAGCTCCAACCGGGGCTAAGTACGCCTCCGGGAGCTAAGCTCCGACCGGGGCTAAGTACGCCTCGGGAGCTAAGCTCCGACCGGGGCTAAGTACTAACCCGGGAGGCAAGGCCTCCGACCGGACGAGGTATGCGCCCGGGAGCCAACGGGCTGCAGACCGGGCTCGGCTACTGCCGCTCCTCGAGCGTTCGGCCAAGCGCTGGACGGCGCGGCACTCCGTAAGGTCGTGCCGGGTCCGTCTGGTGGAAGGCGCACCATCCCCGGGTCATTGCGCGGCGGCGGCGCACGTGCGGCCCTTTGCCGCTTACCGCCGCCGTCGTCGTCCTCGTGGGCGATGTCGCCCGGGGGCTGGCCGCAGCGGCCAAGGCGGAGCTCTCGGCGGCCGCCTTGGCCTTCTGGCGCTTCTCCTGCTCCGGCGCGAGGCGGAGCGCAGGACTCGCCGGTTCCTGCATGATTGCCGGCGCGGATGATCAGACGATGGGCCTTACCTATGAGGTCGGCGACTTCGCCGAGCCACCGCCCTTCCCGGCCGCTGCCCCCGGTGGTAGCCGGGGTGGCGCAGGAGAGCTTTCGCCGCCAGGAGGGGCTTCCTGCTGGTGTCGCTGGCTGGATGTCTTGATGTGGCGCGCCGTGGAGCGGTGCGCCTGTTCACGCCTCACGAATGAGGCCACGGCGGACCCAGCCGGGCACTACCGGCTCCCTCCGCAAGGGGAGGGCCGAGGCCGCTCGGCCAGGCCGCCACTGGGTGAAGTCGGCCCGTGCAGCGCGCACCGCACGGCCCCCAGGAGGACGTGGGGACGCGGTGAGCTAGCCAGAGGGCTAGCATTGTTCGGCGGGGTGAAGCCGCCGGACTCGTCGTCGGAACCCCGCTGATGATGGGCCGGTCGCCATGGAGCGCGCCGGTGCTGCCGGCGTACACCTGAAAAGAAACTCCCCCTACCTGGCGCGCCAGCTGTCGGAGGCTGAAACCTTCGACGGCGGGAAGTCTGGAGACCCCCCTTTGAGATTCGGCCAGGGGAGTAGTTCTCAGGCGAAGCCGGCTTCAGGTGTAGCAGAAAGATACGCGAAGAAGACGGATGAACAGCACACTCAAGAGGAGACACGAGGATTTATACAGGTTCGGGCCCGCTCGGAAGCGTAATACCCTACTCCTGTGTGTATTGCTATCTGTGGTGGACGAATGTAGTACTGGTAGTTACAAGGTAAGCTAGCTCACAGCCGGAGCCGGAGGAGAGGAACAGGGGCTAGAGAAGGAGCACGGGAGCAGAAGACAGGGAAAGCTCTGTCCGGTCGCCTCTTCCCCCCGTGCCTGTGGCTTGGATCCTCCTTTATAGATGAGGGGAGTCCACAACGCCGGATGCACGTGAGAGAGCTAGGTATGATCTGTCTTGTCAAAGTCTTGTCGCCGTCTTGTCTTGCACGTCCGCCTGCTGGCGCCTGCTGCGTCCACGCCGGGTAGGTCGGCTGCGGAGGACGGCTGGAACGTGGAGACGTGATGGCGTACGCCTCCAAGTCAAGGGTCTCTGACTCTTCTTGACTTCAGCGCACACTCTTCCCTCAGAAGTCAAAAGGTTTCTGACAGCAGTCGGGTGTCCACGGGGGGCCATTGGGAGACGCCCACACGTGGCAGAGTAGTTGGTCCAGAGCCTGCCGGGGGACCGACATGTGGGCCCGGCAGGCAGTGAATTGTGCCCGGAGGCAAGGCTCGGGCCCGAGGCCAAAGAGGACCCGGGGCCGTCGGCGGTCGCGCCCCAGGCACGAGCCCGGGCCGTCAGCGACCGAAGGCGGTAGCGCCCCGGGCACGGGCCCGGGGCCGGTGGAAGGGTGCCCCCCAGGGATCCACGTGGCCGAAGACCCACGCGTCCCCAGGCATGTGGGACCCCCTGTCCTACTTCGCCGACAAATATACTCATACTCGATTTTATAGTTGAAGGATGCGAATAAAACTAGTCGTATAATTGAGGGAAGTAAATTTACTTTTTTTTTCCCTCATGCTATGACCCAACAACTTTTATGGGCCTCACGCTCGTCGTGATACCGTTACGGCTTAGAATTTTTTTTATTTTTATATTTATTTAATAAAAAATTTACAAAACTACATTTTCATTTAAAAAATTTACAAAAATATACTCCCGCCGCCCTTTGGAAGGGCGATATCTCTGAAATCGCCCTCCCAGAGGGCGATATGATGACGTGGCCGCCGGCCGGCCCACGGCCGTCAGTCATTTTGCAGGCGGCCCCCCCGGCCACACAAAAACCACCCTCTGAGAGGGCGGCAAGGGGGCCGCATGTAAAAATCCGGCCAGGGGCCGGCCATTTTACAGGCGGCCCCCTTGCCGCTCTCTCAGAGGTCGGTTTTTGGCTAAAAACCGCCCTCCCAGAGAGCGGCAAGGGGCCGCCTGTTAAAATGGCCGGCCCCGGCCAGATTTTTACAGGCGGCCCCCTTGCCGCCCTCTCAGAGGGCGGTTTTCGGCTAAAAACCGCCCTCCCAGAGGGCGGTTTTTAGCCGGGGCAGTATAAAACCCCCTCCCCAACTCCAAAAATGTCATAAAATTCACTGAAATTACAGAAAAAAAGAAGAGAGAGCTGAGAGCGAGCCTGAACGAAAGCAGCGAAGCTCTGTCAGCTTACTGATTTGTCTGCAGGTAAAATCTATTATCTATTTGTAATTTCTATTTCTATACATAAATTAATGTAGTATTGTACTGGTTATATGTATAGTACTATATGAAAATAAGTTTTTACTCGTAGATCTGTAGGTCTTTAATTAATGTGTTAGATGATTTAATTTTTGTAGAGATGTGAGGAAAATATTGGTATCTAGTTTAACTGAATTTTTTTATCAACAGAAATGTCAAATAAGGTGATATTTCAGTTATTTCACGGGCAATGGAATGTTAGATATGGTCCAGAAGGGGTAGATCTGTCGGATTTTAGTTCAACGGCTAAGGGGATTGATAGACCAGCTGAGAGAAGTTTTGGGTCAGTGTACAACTGGCTGATGCGAGGGTTCGATTGAACCCGAGCTCAGCGCAATAACCTTGTATGTAGTAGTCAGTCGTGCAGCTGAAGGTTTTTTTTGGGAACTGATGCCGGTGGATTGCACTGCCACTTGGAGATGGTATGTGGAGAATGCATTCCAACGTGGTTGGCCACTGGGCATACTTGTGTCGATATATGAGAAAGAAAAACACTGCTGGTGCAATGCCCGTACAGATGATGAGGGTCCAAGTACGGCGGGAGGTAATAGCGAAACAATGGAAGAAAATGAAGAAGGAAATGAAGGAGGGAATGAAGAAGATAGACAACCAACAGGTTGGCAGATGAGGAGAGAACAAATCACAGAATCGTCGAAGAAATGGATAGGGAAGATTTCTGAAAAACGAGCAAGCAGAGCAGGAATGATTCGTCTGACGAGGACACCATGATGCCTGCAGGAATGGAGCAACAGGACTTCTCTAGGCTTTCTATCTCCGAGGACATCATGTGTCATGGGAGTACAAGGAAAATGAGGTCATCCAAGGGGCTAAGTATGCATATGTAGAGATTTAAAGGAGGCAGTAAAACAATGGCCGTGTCACTTCAAAGGGAGTTCTCAGTCGTGAAGTCAAGCAAATCAGTCTATGAAGTAAAGTGCATGAAGGATGGGTGTCCATGGCGGGTGACGCATTCAGGGGTAAATGAAAGATTATTGGCAAGTTTCAATCGTGACTGAGCATTTCATGTTATTTACCCGGTGTTGAAAAATATCACAGAAACATGACATCTGCATTTGTTGCGACAGAGATGTACTCCCATATATTAACAATATGGGGTACGAAACCAAGGTCAATTGTTAGACATATTGAAGAGAAAATTTAAATACACAATTAGCTATGCTAAGGCTTGGAGGGCAAAATAGAAGGTTGTAGAGATGAGATTTGGCACATTTGAAGCATCCTATGATAATTTGCCTCGTCTGTTAGGCTGTATTCTTCAGAGGAATCCGGAGACGTGCTACGACCTAAAAGCCTTTCCATCAATTCACCATGGTAATAAAAGTGTGTTGCAACGAGTATTCTTTGCATTAGGGCTTGCATTCAAGCATTTGTCCATTGTCGTCCCATCCTCTGCATCGATGGACATTTCTGACGGAAAGTACAGAGGCAGATCTTAACAGCAATTGGAGTGATGGAAACAACCAAGTTCTACCAGTTTGCTTTTGCTTTTGTTGAGAGTGAGAACACTGATAGCTGGTATTGGTTTTTAGAAAGGGTTAAGTCTGCAGTTGTACGGATGAGACCAGACGTATGCCTTATACATGACCGTAACGCCGGCTTGCTGCGTGCAATTGAGGAATTGAGATATGGATGTGTTGAGAAGGGATATCCACCAAGGTGGTCTGGTGTCCAAAGCAGATGGTGCATGTGTCATATGGGTGCTAATTTCTACAGACAATTTAAGAATAAGCACCTTATGGATCTTTTTAAGAGGCTTTGCGCCCAGAATCAAGAGAAAAATTCAATGAGCTTTGGAGGAGGTTGGATGAGCTGACCTCTAAACTAACAGATGAGCAGTCCAAGAGGGCTACCATTGGAGGGATGTGGCTCTACAAGCTCTTGAATCTCTATCAACTGACGGACCTCATATGAGAAGAAGTCTGCATCCTCAGTTAGAAAATTTTCAGATTGGATTGAGAATGAGCCAAAGGAGAAATGGCATTGTTGTATGACAAGATGGTTCTCGTTTGGCATAATGACCACAAATTTGCAGAGGTTATAACTGGGTGATGCGTGGTGTTCGAGGCTCCCACTTGTTGGCATAGTTGAATTTATCTTGCATGGCACATTCAAAGTACTTCAGAGATCGTTCAGAGCAGCTAGGCCCTCAATGACGGACAATTAATCTTTTCTTTGCACACTACTGACGAAGATATCTGCAAGATAAAATAAAAGGCCCGAAAGACATCGTGTGTTACCTCAAGGCACACAAGAACACAGATTTGAATATTATGTGTCGACAAGGGCATGCACGGAATCTTCCGTAAAAAAGTTGTGCACGAGTGTGTGCTGAAGGAAGACGGGACCTGCAAGTGCTCGTGCCGCAAACCTACTCTGCCTCCACAAGCCATGCTCTCACGTTATTGCCGCGAGCGGTGGTGCGGATAAAGCACGCTATTTTGTCTCACCTTATTTCAGGAAAGAAGCAATCTATAATACCTGGAGCGGAGAGATATACGGTTTCGGTATTGCGGGTACATTTACTATGGAGCATCCTCAAGCTATGTACATTCCTGACCCAACAAAATTGAGGAATATACGAGGTCGCCGCAAGACAAGACGCATCCATAATGACATGGATGAATCAGAAGCCGGTGGAAGGCATAAACGTTGTTCAGGTGTGACCAAAACAGGTATTACATATAAGAAATGTCCAAAGGATGCAACCGGTCCAAGTGCGGCGGAAGCTGGACCGTCGGGTTCAGCCGCTGATGGCAGCGTCCTACGGGTGAAGGCACAACTTCTAGACGACCCCGTCTTAGGCGTTCTCGAACAATTAGTGGTGCTACAGTGTAGTGTAAGTCTATACACCGTCCTATTGTTTTTTATTATCATGTAACAATGCTATAAACTTTAACAATAATTAACGCTAACTCTCTATTTGCATACAGGTATGGCGTACGATACACCGGAGATGTTGGACCGAGGTCTCGACCGGTCCCACCGGTCTTACCTGTCAGCCGTGGAGGGTGCCCACTTACCCACCTTCCGTCCACGGCCTTCACGTCACCTCCTGCGGATAGATCCTCGGTTCCGTCAGAGGTAAGAGCTGTACGAATATTCATTCACATCATTTGTGCATATCTATGTTCCCCAATATTGATTACAGTGCTATATTCTGCAGGTTGTGTGAGGCTGGACTTCTTCCGCTGTGTAGGCTAGTCGAGCCCGCATCCGGACGAGAGAGATCCCCGCCAAGCGATGGGACGCTGATCGGTCACTTATGGCCGCACTGGTGGATCGCTGGAGACCCGAGACCATACGTTCCACCTACCGTGCGCGAGAATGACTCCTACACTCCAGGACGTGTCGTACCTGCTAGACTTCCCCTCGCAGGAGACGCAGTCGGCCCGATCGACGGGGCACACGGTTGGTCGCAGGACATCATTGCTCGGTTGCACCCGTGCATCGTCCGACCTGAACTTGGACACCCGGGTTCACTATCGCCTTACACACCGAACGGCCCCTCGCAGGCTTGGCTGTTACAGTTCACCGTAAGTCGCGGATTCCTTTCATTCACAATCATGCTGATCTACAAAGCAACAGAGCTGCTGACTTATAATCTTCCTTTACAGCCAGATAAGCTAGCCGATGACGCCGACGATTACTCGTGCAGCGGAGCATGGAGGCATACCTGTTGTGGCTATTCGGGTGGTGATGTTCACCAACACTCACGGGCACGCGGTAGACAAGGGACTAATCCACTACGCTCGTGCGATCGCCGACAGCGAGGACGGCCACGTACCGCCAGTGGAGTTGGGGATCTGCTGTGCTAGCGGCGACGTACCGTGCTCTTTGTGACGCGTGCACAAAGACCGATCCAGGTGCGATTATCGCCGGTTGCCCTCTCCTTCTGCAGCTATGGGTGGCTGACGGTTCGCGATAGGCCGTCCTCTGATTCAGCACTCTTCCTACGAGGCGGCCTTGGAGATTGTACGGCCAGTGGCCCGAGGACGGTCGACTATGGGACCATATGGTGTCGACGTAAGGTACAAAATGTGAAATTCTATATTTAGCAGTTATGCACAAACACTGACGTTTAACCTTTTCCTATTTCTGCAGCGTCGTTACGCCCACACGCAGGTTAGGAGGCCTACCCCGAATTCGTTTGGAGTTCGATCGCCTGCTGCCCAGCGACGTCGTCTGGGAGCCGTATAGTCCGCAGGCCATCGAGGCCCGTGCCACCGCTCGGACTCTCTACTCTTTGCACGCGCGACCAGGCGTACTGGATGACGAGAGTGCCGTTGGTGTTCGATCATCTTCGTCGAGCCCCACTCTCCGCAGCGCGTGCTGCGATAGTTCGGACTACGTCAATACTCCCTGTGCCCGTGCAGATCGATGTGCGCGCGATGTGCACCGGTTAGTACAACTGCGATCTTTGTTTACTACTATAACTATTTAATATAGTCTAATGCACTCTCTGTAAATAGATATAATCGTAGGGACATACAGCCGGTGTTCAGTGGTATCCTCTACTGCAGAAGTACGTGGACGACTGGTTTTGGCGACAGAGAGGTGGTCAACACATACATGCACACACTGAGGAGGCCTACCTAGCATACCTCACGTGTACCAGGCCCATACCCGCACACGCGTAACGTTCACCCCAGATGATCCACAGCCACACGTCGCCGCTACGACGGACACGTATCCTAGACACCGTGACCAGGACTACTTCCGCGCGGTACGTCACATTATCTTGCACTTTGCTATTTCCTTGTACGTGTCTACAGTTCTAACACATGTTCACGTCACATCTGAAATAGGCCGACGCAGCGCGACAGATTCAGGCTGATGAAACGCGGCGTTTGGACGATTGGACAGTGGGATTGCTCAATGCCGATGAGCAGAGGACGACCTTCGGGAGGATTCGTCAGGCGAGCTCACAGTGATCGTGCCCTCACTTGTCGTGCGTCGATGCGTACCTCCCGTAGTTGTACAGCAGCAACAGCCACGGCCAATAGGAACAGGAGCAGGAGCAGGAGTGCGACTGCAGAGTTCCAGTCAGCCATCTGGCCCCTCCAGAGGTAAATTGACTAACCATCGGTTCATAACATGTTTCCTTCTACGACATGTACTGTTGTACATCAATATGGCTTCCCTGCAGCTTTCGCTACACCGTACTTACATCCCTCTGAGCTAGCACATCGACGCATGGAGTGTACCACGAACGACACACGCGCAGCTGGCATGACAACTGCCCCTCGGCTACCACAGGAGGTCCTTCAGTTATATCAAAGTTTATTTTTGCTTTGCAAAATTTTGGTTGCAATTATCAATATTTTGTGTGAACATGGTTCTACTGTACAGCGTCGGGGATGTTTGCTGGCGCTGGCACCTCCACGCAGGGCGTGGGCATGACAACTGCCCCTCGGGCCACCACAGGAGTCCTTCAGGTTATATCAAAGTTTATTTTTGCCTTGCCAAATTTGGTTTGCAATTATCAATATTTTGGTGTACATGGTTCCACTCTACAGCACGGGGATGTTTGCTGGCGCTGGCTCCTCCATGCAGGCCACACGCGGCAGCGTTGGCACCGGAATCCTTTGAGGGAGACGACTTGGAGACTCGGGCGAGGAGATCCAGAGATACTACCAGCCTCGCAGCTCGAAGGAGCTCCGCCACCACAGACACAGGACCCACCAGCTGCCACACCCGTGCAGACAACCCGCGCTGGCCGTGCCCTACCACCAGACCGGCTGACGTACTCCCAAGGGCAGGTGCGAGCACAGGTAAGAAGACAAGAGGGCTAGAGGTTACGGTCCGGCCCGTAGTACGTTGCATCAGTTAGTTTGTCTGTGTATATCATGTTTTTTTTAATCTATGTATACTGAAGAAACCCTTTTACTTTATTTACGCTCGTCGATCGTTTACGATCTATGTTTGTAACGAAACTGATCAAAAACATGAATTTTTCAGTTTCAATTTTACGGCGAAAGTACATTCTGAGCGGTGACAACCGAACACACACGTTAATTGCATACGAAACATATGAAATTATCCATACAAAGAGTACAAACGACACATCAAACGTTTCTAGTTATCGTTATTATATGCCTTAGGAATTTTAAACAGAGATAACCAAGTAGAGATGTAACTACTGTGTGCAGCGTGGTACTTTCTCTTCCTTGCCGCCACAGATATGCCTGTCCGGACCGTTCGGACAGGATGAGGATGGTCCAGACTATATAACGCAAAACAACCATTTGTACAGTGCGGACCGTGCGAATAGGGTGTCGATGGTCCGGACTATATACTGTGAAACAACAATTTGTACAGTCCGGACCGTCCGTATAGGGTGCGGACCGTCCGGACAGATTTTGCAGGCGGCCCCAAAACCGCCCTCTGAGAGGGCGGCAAGAGTGCCGCCTGCAAAATAGCCGGCTCGGGGTGGCCATTTTGCAGGCGGCCCCGGCCACCAATAAACCGCCCTCTGAGAGGCGGCAAGGGGCCGCCTGTAAAAGGGCCGACCCCCCAGCCGGATTTTACAGGCGGCCCCCTTGCCGCCCTCTCAGAGGCGTTTATTGGTGTCGGGGCCGCCTGCAAAATGGCTGACGGCCGTGGGCCGCCGGCCAACGGCCGTCAGCCACGTCATCATATCGCCCTCTGGGAGGGCGATTTCAGAGATATCGCCCTCCCAAAGGGCGGCGGGAGTATATTTTTGTAAATTTTTGAAATGAAAATGTAGTTTTGTAAATTTTTTATTAAATAAATATAAAAATAAAAAAAATTCTTACGGCCTAACTTGGATGGGCCTCACGTTACTCGCTACCCCTTCCGGGCCATAATTTACGGCCCTTGCATCCTTCATGATCCCGTTCCGACATAACTGGTACGGGCCGCACGTTCGTCAAAATCCCGTTCATGTCCAACTTACACGGGCCGTATCACGTTCTGACCATGTGGCACAGTGTCAGTGGCAAACACCGCTGGGCCAAGCCTGCTTTGCGCGTGCCGGAATAGGGTCGACGAGATCCGACAGCTAGTTTGACCGCCGTATGAAAGCGTGCCACTGACTGGTCTTCTTCTGCGACTGCGAGGATTGGCCGCCTGGGGATTCAGGCGTCCATGACATGCACTTGAGCTCCATCGAAATTCCTCGCGTTGCTACATGTTTTTGCCTTCATCACCACAGGTCCACGGCACCACTGTGTCATCTCCATGGCATAAGTTGGCACTTCCAGTTGCTTCTTGCTATGCTACACTTGAGCGAGGGCGACACAATCGACAGATTATTCAACTTCGGATTATATAATTTCACCGCATTGATCTTGTGGTGACCTACCAGCGAAATCGGTGAGCAGATAAAAGGGAAATTTACAGCAGGTCCCCGAGTAGCCGCTATTTTGAAAGAGATATTTCTATTCCAATCAATTTGATCAGACATCGACGTCATTTTCTCTAGCACGAATCTCCGTACGATTAAATGATAAAAAATACATAATAATCAATTAGAAATAACTAACAAATTACATATATGTCTTTTTTTATTTTTTCATATTACCTTTATACTAGTAATATATATACTCCATATACTATAAGTGTATATTTAACTAGTATATAGCAAATCTAAATTATTGAATCATACTATTCACTAGTATATTAGATATTAGAGTATGTTGCGGCCTCTTCTGAAATGAATGACGGTGCAGAGCATCAGTGGAAAATGCAGTACTTCACCCAGTTAATTTTCACCTGCCAACAAACTTCCATCCACTGTCATAACAGTTACCACTCGTAACAGTCGGCGCGTACTCTATACACAGTGCTCATCTTCTTCCCCAGCTGTGACCGCAACAAAAAGTTGCTCATACTACAGCACTAGTACGAGACGCGACTGCCTGCGTGCATACGAGACGCAGTAAATAAAAGATGAGAGCTAGTTCGCCGGCTAGACCTGGTAGGCATTGACGCCTCCTGCCGCTCGCCTCGCAGACCGGGCAGAGGCCGCTGTAAATGTAATCAGGTGGCTCTCACATGGCCGCTGCTCGTAGCTTCATAAATTCGTCCTTGCCACCTACACAAGCAGTGGCGGCAACCCCGTCGTCAGAAGTGTTGGCAGATCTAAATCTGAAAGGAGGCGAGGCAGCATCTGAAGCCGACCAGCGCTAGCACCTAGCTCCTCCATTTACGCTCGATCGCAGAGGTGCAATTGTGCAATTGCTTAGCGAGGCCACGTTCCGAGCAAAGTCATTAAATCAAAGGTACTCCATGCAATAGTCACTCGTTACGGATTCTGCGTCATATCGGTCGGTCGAATTATGGGCCGAACAATCTGGAGTCTGCAGGACTATACGTCGGTGCATGAAGTTCCATACGCTTGTTCGTCTTATTATACGAAGAAATACCGAATTACACACGCGAAAACATGCAACTGATTGAAGTTTTATGGTTGATCGATCGTGCCGAATTCTTAAAAAGCGCAAACAGCAAGTGCATCTTGCAGACTTGCACATAGTCCTGATTCATCAGAACGATTAAACGTCTGGTAAAAATACAGTCCTACTCTGCTACTCCTCCTATTTCAGTCCAATTCTGACCATACACGGCCATCTGCTACCAGCTCGCGCTCTTAACTCCTCACCTAAATGCATTCAACTACCTTAGTAAATCCAAGCTAGCTTCCTCAGCTATATAAAGGCCACCCAGAGAGCCCCATTTCATCCACACGATTCAGCTAGCGCACCATCACTCTACGTCTTCAGTCTTCACACGTAGGTAGCGAGCGAGCACAAACACACAGCTGACATGGCTCCCAGGGGCGCGACGCTGGCGGTGGTGGTGGTGCTGGTGGCGGCCGTCGTGACGCCGCCGGCCGGCGTGCGCGCGGCGATCTCGTGCTCGGCGGTGTACAACACGCTCATGCCGTGCCTGCCGTACGTGCAGGCCGGCGGGACGGTGCCGCGCGCGTGCTGCGGCGGCATCCAGAGCCTGCTCGCCGCGGCCAACAACACCCCTGACCGCCGCACCATCTGCGGCTGCCTCAAGAACGTCGCCAACGGCGCCTCCGGCGGGCCATACATCACCCGCGCCGCGGCGCTCCCGGCCAAGTGCAACGTCTCCCTGCCCTACAAAATCAGCACCAGCGTCAACTGCAACGCGTACGTGCATGCATGCATCCATACTCTGATCGATTCTCTTCCTCTTCTACTGTATATCTGAAAGTAACATTTTTTTCCTTTGTGCAGGATAAACTAGAGCGCCCTGCTGCGTGTGCGCGCGCCTCCCGTACGAGTAGGGCATTGGTGTGCGAGAGAGAGAGAATAAAATGCGATTAGCAGTATCAAGGCTAGCTAGTTAAGCTTGACAAAATCGATGCGTTCCTTCTTTAATCTCGTCGTATGTGTTAGCAGTTAGGGACTACGTCCCTACAGTTCCTGCTAGTGTCGCTTGGGCGCTGGTGGAGCTATATCGTGTACTTAATAACGTGGTTATTATGTAACGCTTGTGCTATGATCCCAATCTTCCGGTGAACTGTGTGTCTGTTAACTGTCGATTGTTCGGCAGCATGTTTGTGTTACCCTGAACTTCTGAATACGCATGAGCCTTCTTGACATTCACGGGCAAAACATTTACTGGAACGCCATTTAGCTCTACCACGCTAATCACTCACCGGATTGAGGCCCTGTTTGGATAGGAGGAAAACAAAACATAGGAATAAAAATGCAGGAAAATATAACATCAGAATGCACATGTAAAACAAAGGAAACTTTATATAGATGGCTGTTTGTAACACAGGAATTTTAGAGAACAATATTCTTGTTTGCTTAAACTAACAAGACAATAAAACATTTTAAACTCACATCATCGTTGCTCTCATTTCCAAGGGAAACTTCCCTTCAGTTTTGACTTCATTTTTTTTCTTTCCTGTGGTTTGTACTAGAATAGTGCTACAATAGAGAAACATAGGAAATGTTTCCAACGGAATGTTAGGGCGGAGATCAAACTTGGTCTTACCAAAATATGCATATGCCAGAATTTGTCGTTAGCAATATTAGGTAAGGACGTAAGGTAAAGTTTATTTGGTTTGAGGCCAAAATTAGCCAAAACAAATTTTAATAGTTTTATTTGGTTTAAGCCAAAGGCATTGCCAAAATTTGGCACGAAACTAAATGTTTAAAAATCACTATTGGGTTGACCAAATTTGTGTAAGGCCAATTTTGCTCTCAAAACTAACCAACCCTTAAATCCATTCCTCCGTTCCAAAGACCCTTATGGGCTCAAAATCTTTGATTTTGCCCTTCTAAAACAGGCCCAAGTATGGGTTTACCTACAAGCCAGAGCATTTTCTATGTGGCGTTTGTAGATTGTAGCACCCGCAATGGGCTGAACCTCGCTGAGGTATGGTGCGGTTAGTCTCAAAAGTCAAAACCCAGCTCCGGCCTGGTTCAATCCACCGTGCGAAAGAAACGTCTCGCTCCCTAAGTTGAAAGGCCGAATTGTTTTTTTAGAGAATTGAAAGGCCGAATTATGAGAGCGAACGGCCCAAAAGGCCCAAAAAATCGTTGTCCAAACAACATGTCTACTTAACCCCAAAACATTAGGGTTGCTCTACTTAACCCCCAAAAATATAAAATAAGGTATTATACCCTGAAGTATGCAAACCGATTCAAACAACCCACTAGAGTGGTTTTATTGGTGGTTTTGATATATAAACAATGACGTAGCGATGATATTACTCACGTGACAGGTGATATTGCTTATATGGCATACACATTAGTTTATCTAGTTTAAGATGATCCAACTAATTTATTTCTCTTATTGACTAGCAAGTCCAAAAATTACATATCAACATCAATGCGCTTCTTGAGTAAAAAAAATCAATACGCTTCTTTTATAAACCCCAGCAAGCCCACGTGGCAAAAATCATTTATAAAATCACTCTAGGGATTATTTGAATTGATTTACATACTTTAGAAGGCAGAATAGCTAGTTTCATATTTTATAGGGTTAAGTAGATTAGTTCTAATACTTTAGGAGATTAAATAGACTCCTGCGTGTCTGCGCCTGCGTGTCTTTTAGGGTTTGCCTTGAGTGTGTCGCCAGTTAGTAGTTGCTCCGTCGGTTGATTCCACGAACCGTGCTGTAAATCTGCACCGTCCGTTTGAACAAGCTGACGGTTCAGATCACTTGGAGAATTCTGCTCACCTGCTACTAGCGTAATATTGATTGCAAATTCGAAACCGACACACATGCATGCGCGTAAGAAAGGCTCCAACGGAGTACAGTAGCTAGTCTGAGCAATTATGCCGCCGATGACAACACGACTAGGGAGAGGCAGCCAACATGCTGCAGGCTCTACTTTCAGAAAATAAAGAAGACGATGATGGTGATGAGGAAAAAAGGCTGACGGGCCCATGCACAAAAGTTCTTGCTAGGAGTGATAATAGGTCACAGTCGAGGGTTCTTTCATCGGTCTAACTCGGTCTTTATAACTTCTTTCTTAAAAATCTATAAAAATTAAATATATTTTTTATCAGCTCTTAAAATTTATAGGTTAAAAGATTAGATCATTACTATTACTAATTCTTGGAGCGAAAGCCTCAGGTACATTTACCTTCTGTGCTACTATCTGCAACGAAAGAAAGCTCGATAAAGAAGAATAGGCGAATAGGAGGCGGCTGCCTTTCTTTCCTCCGTCAGCCAGCCGTGCGTGCTAATGCGGTCTTGTCTTGTGACTTTTGAGGTTGCAGAAAAGATGGTGAGCTTCCGAGAGACGACACGATTGATTAGAGATAGAAGAAGATCGCACGATTGATTACGATTTACGGATAGAAGAAGCTTGCACCGAGTGAGACTTGAGAATTGAGATAGAGCGAGAGAGTTGGAGTACTTACGCCCAATGAGCAGGGCACACATTGGACCTGGAGTACTTTTAAGCATATATCACGCTGTTTGTTCTGGCTTATAAGTCTAGCTTATTTTTTTTTTCGTAAGCATATTTTTCGAATTGCTAAATATGTTTTTTATAAAAATTTTATATAAAATATTTTAAAAAATCAAATAGATCTATTTTTTAAGTTTTTAATAGTTAATACTTAATTAATCACACGCTAACAGTATTTTTTTTGTTTTACGTGCGACTTATAAGTCATAAAAATAAACCAATTCAAACACCACCACATAAACAGCCAGCATGGCTCAGGCCCACCTGAAATATCTTTCACACTCACTCTAGCCAGCCGGCCGGCAAGCATCAGTTAGGATGAGATCACTGATCGATCAGTTGCATAAAAGCTGTCATGCTCACAGAAAACAGCAGGAAAAGTTCACATAAAAGATCACGGAAAGTGTTATGGCAATGTTCAGGAGAACAAACTGCCACGCTGCCATCGTTGTCACGGCAATGCTCAGAACGTTCATGGTATAATCGACCAGAGCGAGGGCGTACGTAGAGATTTACTAGTATTGTGAGATGAAAATACTTTTTTTCGTCTTAAAATATATACTCCAGTAAATTTTTAACTCTTAATACGGTTATTAAAGAGAGTGGTAAAAAAATTTATTTGTCTTTTTAGGATGGATGAAGTATGGACCTGAACTAGTTAGGTGATAATGAAGCTAAAGAATGATATAAGTAATTTAGTGGTTAAAAATCAACTTTATTAGTACTAAGTCGTTATTTTAGGACAAAATTTAAAATCTTGTAGTTGTTATATTTTGAAACAGAGAAAGTAGGAAGTATGATATAGCAGACACTGAACGGCATACAAATTTGTGAGCTGTAAGATTCAGTTGAAGATTTATGTACAACTTGATTATTATACTGACTTATAAGTCATACGTAAAACGAGAAACATCATTAACACTTGATTAATTAAATATTAACCATTAAAAACTTGAAAAACGAATCTATTTGATTTTTTAAAATACTTTTATTGTAAAAAACGTATGTTTTACATTTTGAAAAACATGCTAAAAGAAATCAAGGGAGAAACTAGAAGCAAACGCTATGTGTCTACCTACTCTTCATCTTTGATTTTCTTTTTTTGAAACCTTTTAGCTTTGTATTGATGATTTCTCTTCCGTTGAGCCGTTAGATAAGAGTTCTGATAAGATACCATGACTAGCATTATCGGTGGCGAACCAAACTTACAGAGAATGAAGTAGTGATCTAGTAGTGGGTTGGAGGAACAACAGCAGGTAAGACAAGATGATGCTAGCACCATCAAAGACAAGCATGACACGGTGGTAGTGGACGTAACTAGAGAGAGAGCGACATCTATATAGAAGAGGGAGATGGGAGAAGGATGCCGTGAGCTGGCCGTCTATTCGCATAGGCACTAGAGTCTAGAGATGTGGGGGGGGTCAATGTTTGTGTGTGTTTGAAGATGGTGAGCCGAATGGGTGTATAAAATTGTATAGAACCTAGAGAAATTTTACCATCTTTTAAGAGAAGGTAGGTACAAATCCTAAATGTCCATTCATCTAAATTGGACTAGCATCAAACGCGCGCTTCACGCGCGGTACCAATGGTGTTCTAACTGGGTGTGTGTGATTACTTTTGTTGGTGTACTTGGATAATATGATTGGAAAAAATAATATGTAGTTTCAAGGATTTGCTGCTGAAGAAATAAGCACTGTGTTTGCATATATAAGTATAATGATATATGAGGTGTCAACTCGAACGGTAGTTTTGAATAGCACGAGAATTGGCATAGATAATGGATGTGTTATGAGCATGAACACATTTAAAGATCCAAAATGAAAGGCAGGTGTGTCATGCCCCGGTGAATATTACATATTGATTGTAAGGTTTGCTTGATAATTATACATAGATAGAAGGATATACTAAATAGATAGCAAAAGGTACTGCATAATAGTAGGAGCTTGTTCGATGATAAGAATTACAGGACAGATCTTTGCATGTGGATGTTTTGCACCTTTGTAGAAGTGGAACACACAGATTGTGCCGACTTTGATCTTGTTTTTCTTGATGAATCTATTCCATCGTGTTGTTAGCTTGCAACGGTCATCAGTTGACATTGTAATTGTCATTCTAGTTGGCTTTCTTCTAGGGGTTTCAACCTGAATGGCAGCTGATTGTTGTAGACTCCTAGTAGGTGAGGTTTAATATGGAACTTGGAAGGGAAAGAAATGAATTTAATAGCTAGCAATTGAAACTACAAATAAACTTCGCGTGCCCTACCAGACAATTTAACCGGTATGGTGGTTTTAAAATACAGACATGGTGAATACATGGAAGGTTGACATGTATATTATCTGTACAGCAAAATGTGGTGTACATATATGATTGTGTGCATATTACATAGGAAGGCTGAAGTGCTAATAGTATTGTACATCTGCCATATTGATTGGCATCATCTAAATATATATTGGTAATTAAGCTAGCCTTTCAAATAATATAGCTGTTGCTTCATTCTGATGCTACAGGATGTAAATCATTACCTGTAGAGCCTTGTTCATGTAGAAATGGAAAGAGCAAATTATGCCAAGTTGTATCTTGTTTCCTCAACAAAATGCAGTCCAGTCTATTGTTTAGTGTGCTAACCTTTGATAATGCACTGTGTTTAGCAGACCCTGCAAATCCTTGGAGGGTTGATTTATGGATCCGTCTGACAGCTTCTGTGTTGATGAATCTGCATGTATGAATGTAGTTAGTGAGATGGTAATACAAGTGGAATGCGTAATCTATAATGATGATTATCACATGTGCTGACCTTCATCTGTAAATGCAGCCCAAGATCATAACTTCTCATTTTACATTAGTAACATGCAGCGTTTCAATGTAATCATCATAGTAGACAATACCGGTTTTGTGTGCCAATGATTCTTGCTAGCACAATCTAAATTACAGGAAAAGGTATTGCCAAATACATTTTATGCATAAAAAAGTCAGGTGAAGTGTGAACAGCCAATGAACAGATTCTATACATATGCACGAAAATAATCAAAAAGTTTAATTGCTTGAAACATGACTGATGGCAAACAAAACCAGTACTCAGATGCATCCACGGCTGAGCAGCAAAGCTCTCTTGGTAGCTTATGGTGAGAGGCAACCCAAATTTACGAATCTCAAATAACTAAAGATGCATAAAAAACCAAATCTCAAGAACAAATCAGTAAAAGGTAGGTAGAAACAAAAAAGAATGTGAACCTCTTATCCTATTCACCTTAACTGATGCGTGCAAGGAAATCAGTGAGTTAGCTAGCTGCCAAGAACCTCCACAAATTGTAAAGCACGAATCATATGTGATATAGATATAACCCTTTTTCTTTCTTCTTTTTTGTGAAGACTGACGAATTATCTAGTAACTATATTCCTATTTTTTAGATAATGGTAACTCTAATCCTTTGCAAGAAGCAGAGAAGTCATTCTTGATCATCCAAAATTCATCACATTTTTTGAGCTTCTATGTTAGTTCACAAAGTAATAGTGAAGTCCCATTGTAAGGTGAGGCAGTCTCGTTGATGTTGGCAGGCCATTAGGGAACCCATAAAATAGAGTCGAAGTTGACCTAACTTATATTATAATCAACTGGTTAAACCATAAAATTTAAATTGCCACAAAACTTATACTAATCTTGTTTTCTGAATTTGCTTCAGAAAAATAGTTGCATATTCATCAATACTGATTAAAACTGCAACTCTCTAGTCCTCCGTGCATTACCAATCTATTCCAGAAGTAAAGTAGTGTATCACATAACAGACTCAAAGGGGTAGTTCAGCTAGAATCTATGTAGTATGTTGCACGCGGAGAGAAAAGGGTGTATTCCAAAAGTTCTATAAGAGATTTGGTTATTAATATCAAACCACAGTCTAGCTTTTTATAACCATATAATCAACTGACTCTAATTAGATGGTTACCCCACATCTCCTCTTCATGCCAACTCATATAATGCCAGAGCAAACACAACAAAAAAGGCACTGCAGTCTGCAGCATATCCAAACATATCATTGAAACGATTGGATCAACCAACTCTTCGACATTCTTTTCATGAAACACCAAATGATATATCATTTTAATGAACACAATGTATATAAAGGCCAATTTTCTAGAATCCCGAATATAAATAGCATAATAAAAAAGGCATACCATGCATGAGCCTGTTTAACGTGAAGCATCAGTATGAGGCCTGAGCATATAAGAGGTGCCTTAAAATCAATGCGGTGCAATAGTACTCATGGATTTACCTAACATCTGCAAATAATCATAAAAATTTTATCGCCAATGGAACCTAAATATATACTTGCAGTTTTCAGTGATGGAAATATTCTGAGCATGGAAAACCAAGAAAATTTAACACCTCAACCACATGAAGGGAAAGGAAAAGATATATAGAACAAATACCTGCTCCAATTATCATTAGGATGGACAGTAGCATCTAGCCAAATAAAAGTCATCATCTCTTTTTTTATATATCCCCTCTTATTTCCAGAGGAGCACGATACCTGCTCCAGTTACAACTAACTCTGTTCCAACAGCCCACCATGTTCACTTACAAAAGGGACAAATTTGAATTGATTGGTAAATTCAACTCAAACAGCTTAACATCACTTGGGCCAAAAATATCAGATCTTGAACTGAACTTGCAGAAAAGCAATGAGCAGGTAATAAAGAAAAACTTTATGGTTTAAAGGCATATTGCCTCATATTGTTTAATTGTACACTTGTTTTTTAGCACATAAAAAATAGATATAGTAAAGTTTATATATAGAAGCTCATATAGCTGGCCTGCCCGGCTATAATGCTAAGAGTGACTAAATGCTGGGACAAACCTATATTTGCCAATTTGAATCTTGGGTCTTCAAAACAACATGTAACTGTTGTACCCTGCAATGTACCTCCACTCTGCAGATAAAACATATGCTTTAGTTGCTTTCAAGCGGAAATTACGCATTTAGGCAACATCTATTATCCTTTTGTTTTGGTAGGTTCAGAAACAAATTCTGATAGGATGGCAAGCATCAGCCAAATGAACATGAACCATAAACCACGAGTGCTCATCGAAAGATCATGCCTGTTGTAGATGCAATGTGCTTTTAGGAATTAAATTACATGAAGCCGTGAGTTGCAGATTTCTTGCTATTTTCATCTGCATTTCCACCTTCAAACCCTGGATACAGAGGATAATGGCACACATACTCTGTAAAAACGTAAGAAAGCAAAGTAAAAACATAGATTGAACTACAGAATATACAAAGTGCAATTTCTAAGTCCGGCCGTGTGTTTGCAGCTATAAAAACTATTTGCACAGTATTAACCACCTAATGTAAATTTTCCTTAAAACTCAATCAGCAGCCCTGATACAGCAGGAACATAGATAGATTTATGAATCACGGCAGCACACACCACAGACCATCTATCTCACTTCAGGAAAAGATATGGAGGCTCGACAAACGGAAGCAACTCATCACCGTCACTATGTCATCTGCAGAGGCCGTCCATTCTGAGCTCTATTGGTGTACCAGCAGACGGAGAGTGTCTTGGGGCTGCCGAGAATTGACGCGGCCAAGACTGTGTGTGTCAGATCGCGGGTGTGTCGACACCTCGTCGTCGATCCTATTGAGAACGCACGCAGGCGGATCTACCGCTGCGGCCTGATCTCCGCTGGCGGTCGTCGAGCGAGCGCCGGATGCCGATGCGCGACAGGGTTGGACGAGGAGGGGGACGTCCGGTGCCATCACCCCACCGAGGAGAACCAGGCGCTCGACGCCCTTCTCACAACGCAGGCGGCCAGCGTGTATCACCATAGTGGCCGTCATTGTGCGTTGTCCCAGAACTGTCACACACGCCCCAAACTGATCTTCGTTCCGAGAAGGACGAATCTGGCCTGCAGAATTACCTGCATGATTATATCAGTTTCAGAAATACAGTGATAGTACGATAGAATCATCGTGGCATAACTTATCTTTATTAATAAATATAGGTCTACATTATAGGTTGACTACGGACATACCCCACAGTTCATCAACGATCATACGAGTAGTTAGCAAAATGAGCGGAAACAGAAGCTAACCCAAAGCCAATTGCAGCCGACTCAGGAACTAAGCAAAACCTAAAACTCCTCGCCCGAAAAACGCCTGCTCCTGGAGAACTCTCATCGATTGGATCTCTCATCATTGAATCTATTCTCGTCTTCAGCACTAGGAGGACAGATATAGAGCAAGGTGTACTTAGCGTACTTAACAAGCCATGAGAATTTAAGTGGTTCAATCGCAAACTTGAAAGAATGACGATTGTTTTTATAATCCATATTTGTTTGAATTTCCTTTCGGAAAGTCTAAGTATGTGCTTCTCAACAATATGGAGCGAGGTGAAGTCTCGTCCGGGATCGGAATGATTGTATTAGCTCTTTGATTCAGCACACTCCCAAGAGTTGAAACTTCTAGGATTCAGCCTGCTCACCAGCTGATCAAACACATCGGGCCCACAACCCTGCTGGTCCTCGACAACTTCACAATATTTCCGAAAATGGATTTCCGTCCACAACATCCTTTTACAAGCAGTAGTTAAACAAAACTAACGTTAAGAAATTACCTGATTCCGCCCAATAACCGGGCACGCTGTCAAACAGTTTAGAACCTCTGAGAGGGGTACACTTTACCCACAACGATGCGACTTACCTAATACCTCAGCTCGCGATGAAGCACAGATACGACTTGGTGACTAGTAGTCTTTTTTCTCACCCGACAAGGCATTCGGAATCGACACAAGGTACCCTATGCCAACTGGAGGGCTCCACGACCAATTGTAGGGTAAGGTCTCTGCCAACTGTCCCAGGAACCAGGACGGCGATCCCGATGTCCTCACCCAATCCACAGTCTAATGCATGCAAGCGTCCTGGACACTCTTCATTCGCAGGAGTTGTCCATATCACCCCAAATATGGTGTACTGTC
>RYFJ01000564.1:0-199648 GCA_003991445.1 Oryza meyeriana var. granulata
TTTTAGGTGATGATGGAGCGTTTCGTGTTGCTGATCCGTACTACAACTCTATTCCAGGATATTTGCCGCCTTAGCAATCGTTTACACCAACTCCCAAAGGCTGTTCGCAATCTCGACAGAGCACGATCACCCAAAACACGTAGGGTAATTGTTCCTGTAAGCAATCTCGCAGAAGCTAGCAAGAACAAGATGAACAAGCATCAATTTGCGAATAAAAGATGAAGGTTAACTAGTGGGGTTTCCGAAGACAAGCAAACCAGCGATCTAAACCGATCACGGGATTACACGGGTAAAGTAAGAGACGCTAACTTTAATCTAACAAACCCAATCATGTTTGTGTGGCGGCTCTACAGGTATTATTGGATGGGAGGATGACGCACAGAGGTGTTGGGGTCATTCTCCTAGAAATGTCCCCTAAGGATCCAACTTGATATATGGGCCTTCGGCCCAAAAACAGGACGCAACACTTAAAACAGACAACCTCTCATACTAAAAATGATGATTGTAGACGATTCCGATAGAATGAGTATGAATCTGTTGAACGCCGAAAACCCGCCGGGTGTGCCGAAAGCTTGCTGACGATCTGGGTTCGGCGTCCTGGTGACACGGCGAAGGCCGGAGATCTGCTTAGGCTCCAGTGCAGGTCCTAAAAATATTTGAGGTTCCGGGCGTGCCAGTCAAATTTGACCCAGCAATTGACAAGGAGATGAAGAAATTAGATCAACTGATGCCAATCGGCCAGCAAGCGATACGGATTCCTTCCAGCGTATGCCGCTATGCCGGCCCGGGCCCCTGCCTGTACTTCGCCGTTTCGGGTCCTTGTTTGGTCCTCTGTGTTGCCCTCAGATCGGTCTATGCAAACTGCGCAATTCGGCTATCGGCCGATACGGATTGATATGACTCCTCGTTTAGCCGATAGTCCGATGGCACTGTTGGACTAGGAAACCGATTAGTGCTATGAGCAATATAGACAAGATGTCAGTATATACATGTGCATCGTGCTAGGAGTCCTGATTTATCAATAGATAAGCAAAATAGTAAGCAGCTCTGACTGTCGTAGGAAAAACCTATATGCTCGGCTAGAAACCGATGAATAATAAGATGACGCAAAATCAGTAGGATAATACAGTCGCTGTATAAAAAGATAACCTATCGTGTCTAATCTTTTATCTTTTCCGATAGATACGTCGGCTATATTACACCGATCAGCCGACAAGGATATAATTTTTATTATCGATCTATGTAGTTCAAACGCTAACTTGATGCAGCACAGATCGATAAATGTAAAGGAACCTCAACGAGCCGAAGACTGAATGCAACTGTGATGAAAATAACTTACCCGGCTAACATCCGATAATAGACGCTTGCGGCAAAAACCATCACCTAGCAGGAAACAATTTATCGCTGGCAGTTCAAGTAGTGGTCGGTACGCAATCCGTGCAGCACGAACTGATGATAAATCGCCCCCAGTAAAACTGATAAGATTCTACGCACGCGTGATGTTATAACCTGATCGGCCTAAGAGGTCGGACCGAACCGGATGCAGCGTAGACCAGGGCAGATACAACCCTGGGAAGGGGTGACGAGTTCTTACCCTCCCAGTGGCAGGAGTTCGAGACCTAACCCGAGTGCAGGCCCGCCGCTCGAGAAGCAGAACCCGTCGAAAGTGGCGATGCAGCCAAAAGTTTTCATTGATCGATTGATAGTTTTAAAGGTATCCCGGCATACGTATAATAAACCCGAGTTGTACAGTCCTAATAGGACACGAAACAGAAGTTTCTAAATTTATAAAGGAAAAAAACTAACAAACCTCCAGATCAGATTTACGGGATCAGGTTTCCTAAAATTATCAAAACCTACCTAATTAGTAGATAAGGTAATTGCTGCCATGTCGTGGTCCTTACGATTCCATTCCTGAATCTGGCTTCTTCTGATTAGCTTTCCAAACGGCTTGAATTATCTTTTTTCCTTAACCAAATCCAATGTGAAACGTGCCAAATTTTGGCGTTAACAGAATCTGGATCCGTTGGATAGTAGACTTGATAAAGCTTTCCGTGACGTACTAGAAACTCTCCAAATCGGAGTTCGTATGATGTCGTGTGCCGCCGTCACAAAGTTGGTGCTGTCGTACAGTCCCCGAATCCCTTTCTTGGTGATCTCCTCCCTTTCCTTGTGATCTCCTCCAATGCGTAGGTGTGGCCGTATCATTGGTGGTGATGTCCTCATCATCCCCCAACTTGCATTTGAGTCGTCCTCACTCAAGCGCATCTACTTCGCGGCCAAATATGACTTCAAATGGTTGTGTAGGAAGCTCCGGGAAATCAGATCGATGTATGCTCAATCCACACATCGGTGGCAGCGCCCCGACGTACTCCTTTGGAACAACATCCTCATACTCCTGCAAAAACGTTAGACACAGCAAGGGGCAAAGAACGCGGTATATTGTGAAGTGAAATCAAAGCATCTTTGCATACTAAAGCATAGCAAGCAGATGTGGAAGCAATCAATTCATTAACATCAGAGCGGGTAGAAAGCAAGCATGTTCCTTTCAATGTTATCTCATTTTTCTTGGGGCAAATAAATTTGTTTTGTTTCTTATCATTTCTTCTCACTGTTAGCATGGTCCTGTAATTTAAGTTTTTGGGCAATATCATCTTGCACAATAGCCTCTGGAGACATAGGATGTAGCACAATTTTTCTTATCATGGTGCAGAAAAGAATACTGATTTGATCTACCATGATGCATTGAATCTCTATCAAATTGCCATGG
Source organism: Oryza meyeriana var. granulata (assembly GCA_003991445.1). NCBI lineage: Eukaryota > Viridiplantae > Streptophyta > Magnoliopsida > Poales > Poaceae > Oryza > Oryza meyeriana. The sequence goes on from RYFJ01000564.1 coordinate 2,771, forward strand.
TCTACCTAGCAGAATAGCACATGCTTGCATAGGCACAACATCACGATATGATCCAATAAAAAATTAATTCGCACCAGTCTAGTTACCTTTGCCTTACCGCTGTTTGGTACTAAGTGCAAGTTTCTCGACCATGTCACTGCTGGCCAAGTTGTTGCAGCTACCTCTATCAATAATCATGCGGCAAGAACGCTCTTTGATGACACACTTTGTTTGAAACAACATGTGCCGCTGATTCTGCTCCGCTTTGCCCATTTGTGCACTCAACACACGCTGCACAAGAAGACTCTCATAGCGCTCGGCATCTTCAGCACCAATATGTTCCACCTCTTCACTTCCTGTATCTTTAGCTGCAAGCACTGCAAGTGTATCCTCATCCAAATCACTAGCGGAAGAATACTCACCATTTTTCTTAATAATCAGAACGCGTTTGCTAGGGCTGTCCCTTCGTAAGTGTCCAAAACCCTTGCATTGATGAGCATTGAACATCCCTTGTTCGTCTGTGGAAGCAACTGAAGAAGCACTCTGGGTAGGTGCTTGTATAGAACCTTTGGTTGCCTCTGAAACAGGTGGTGGTGCTGTGGTAGGTGGTGGCCGCGGTTTGCTGTTGGAGGGCAACGGTGTAGCTGTACGGCTTGGTGGGGCAGCAGCGCTCCCTGCAGAAAAGTTAGCTCTTGTGCGTGTACATCGTCCTTGCACTTCTCTTTCAGCTTTGCAAGCATAATGAAACAATCAAGTCATATTATTATACTCTTTATAGCTAAGAATATCATAAATTTCTCAATTTAAACCACCCAAAAACCTAGCCATAGCCGCCTCCTCATCCTCTACTAAACCACAACGCAACATGCCTATTTGCAATTCTTGATAATATTCTTCCACACATTTATTACCCTGTTTCAATTGTTGCAGCTTATTTAACAAATCACGTGCATAATATGAAGGTACAAATCTAGCACGCATAATCCGTTTCAAACCATCCCAGTTATGTGGTATATCATTCATATGTGTACAACGGTACTCACTCCACCAAATAGAAGCATAATCAGTAACTCACTAGTAGCAGCCCTAACCCTCTTATTTTCTGGAATATCATGGCAAGCAAACTTTTGGTCTACTGCTAACTCCCACGAAAGATAAGCATCAGGGTCATATTTACCATCAAAAGGAGGCATAGTGAATTTTATCTTATCAAATGATTCATCATTGCTATGTACCTACGGCGTGGCCGGTGGGGAGCCATGCCGTTGTGGTTGAATCTAAGCCATCGCTGGTCCGGATCTTCCTCAGAGTCAGCAGTATAATCATGTTCGCCCACCTCACTGCCCATGACTCCATATCCGCCAGCAGCAACATTGGGCACCACTGGAGGTGCCACCCAGGGTGCTTGGGCGATCTCATCAAGACGCCTCATGATATCAGCAAGGGCCGTGAGCTTGGTGTTGGTCGCGATCTGTGTAGCCTCCACATGAGCTAGCCGCTCATTGGTGATACGCACATCTTCCTCAAGACCTTCTATGCGCACCCTCACTTGGGTAGCAAAATGTTGTATGATTCCCCTGGTTCGGGGTGAATGTGACGCCCCCTCGTTTTGTTCTTTCAATCCCTGTCATGGTTAGGAAAAAGAAACGGAAAACAAGGACAAATGTACACAAGAAAGTTCCTCGACACACTACTAGGATGTAGCTGCCCTCACTCTCAACCTGTTCAAACAAGCTCTTACCAATTCTTACCAAGCTAACAGGACGTGATGGCAACCGTCAGACTGGAGCAAACCCCTGGAGTTGGTGTATTGATGCCTTGGTTGCTGAAACCTTGTCAAGTGATAGTCGAACCGGTGGAGCTATAGGAGGGCTGAAAGTGAACAAAGGAATACTAGAACCACGTTAGTCAAAGCAAGTTGAATAATCGTTCAAAGTTGGCACCGTGCTGGTCCTAGGCTAGACCGTACTAGAGACGCGAGCCTAGAACACAAACGGGTACACCGCACAGAAATAACTAGATGACGCTGCACAAGGAGTTCAGGGGCTTGAAAAAGGATGCCGTCTGCTCAGGGAGCCTTAATCACTTGTAAAAGATTCCTGTCAAATTTGAGCAGATTCTGAGAAATTTGATTTTTCCTCGGTTTACGGGCCCACTTTGAGGGCCTAAACGACTTTTTTTAGGGTCAAAGCTGCCACGCGTGTGCCTGGAGGTTCACGCGGATCTGAAAACCCCAGATTTTCCACCCTATCTTCCCGATCCCTTTCCAACGGGTCAAGAAACGTCTCAATCGGAGGTCGTATTCAAAAGTTACACTTTTTTCTTTTTTCTTTTCTTTTTTTTTCTTCTTTTTTACACACACACCAACCGCTACGGTGACTAACACGTGACAGAACTCGAAACTCTAAACGACTAGATGCTAAGACCAGCAACTCGACACAACGATGCAACAGAAAACTCAACAAACTTAAACAAAGCAGAACTAGTAAAAGGCTCGAATTGTCTTGGACCTCGGTAGTCTAATCTACTATTTTTTTTGGCTTCTGGACTGTAGGTAATAAAACTTTACGAAACAAAAAAATCTCTCACCGAGCAACCTTGAGCTCTGATACCACCTGGTGTGAACGTGGGTGTCCCGATCTTTCGATGAGAGGATAAGTCGATTGGATAGAGCGATGTTGGCGATCTGACTACAACCGTCTAGAGACGTTGCGCCTTAGCAATCGTTACACCAACTCTAGAGGCTGTTCGCAATCTCGACGGATGCACGATCAGCCCAACCACAAAGGTAATTGTTCCTGTAAGCAATCGAGAACTAGCAAGAACAAGATGAACTAGCAACTCAATTTGCGAATAAAAGATGAAGGTTTAACTCAAAGAGAACAAACGGTGGGGTTCCAAAGACGAGCAAACTGGCGATCTAACCGATCACAGGATTACACGGCAAAGTAGCAACGCTAACTTTAATCTAACAAAACCCAATCTGTTTGTGGCGGCTCTAAAGGTATTAATAGGATGGGAGGATGACCACAAAGGTGTTGGGGTCGTTCTCTAACCCTAGGACGTGTCCCTAATGGACCCAACTTGATACATGGGCCGAAGGCCCAAAAACAGTGACGCAGCACTTTAAATAGAAAATCTCTTGTCACTAAAATAATGATTGCGGACGATTCCGAGCAGATATGAGCATGAATTTGTATCTGTTGGAAAGTAGACTTGATAAGCTTTCCGTGAAGTACTAGAACTCCCAAATCGGAGTTCGTATGAAGTCGTGGCGGCCGTCACAAGTTGGTGCTGTCTTACAGTCGAATCCAGCCTGCACGAATCCGTTTCCTTGGTGATCTCCTCCCTTTCCTTGTTGATCTCCTCCATGCGTAGGTGTGGCTGTATCATTTGTGGTGATGTCCTCATCATTCTCCCATTGAGAGGTTATGATACTAGCAAGTGTCCTATTCTTCTCCTCTCGATCCTACCTTGGGTTATGTGTGTAACTTCTATTGGTTTCAAAGGAGGATAGAGATCCATTGGGGAAGGCTCGAAAGGTTATTCGATTCAAGGTTGACCCTCGACGCGCCACAGCCACTATTTTGACCCCTTTTATGCAATTATGAACGAAACTTTCTCGATTCCAATGCAACTTATCCTTTTGGAGTTGACGTAACAAACTACGCGAGCCCCCCGATGAAGCCAACAGAAATACTATCCGAATACTAAAAAGAAAAGGCAATTTCATTATGGTGGTATACCAGCCGCCAGTTCTGGAACTTCCAGTTCCAATCGGAGCATATAGATCCGTAAATGGATTTGTATGTATAGCCACTTCAGTCGTGCTCGTTGTTTCTCGAATGGAAAAAAAGTATCTTCTTTCTGGGAACATGCTAAACCTGAAATTCTTATGTTCGTGATTCTTCATCCACCGATGCAGAAAATCTTCCAGTTTTCCATTCTCATATGAGGCAGGAAAGTTTATGGGCAATAGGTCGGCACGAAGTGATTCATCATGTTCAAACATGAACCTTCCGCTCGTTGGGGATGGTTTATAAATCATCAAATTCCCACAAATGGAATGAGAAGTGGGTCCATGTAAATGATCGAGACGTCGCAAACAACAACGTTCCTTCCCCATATGGAGTTCGGAACCCAAAGGCAATCGTTGAGTGAACTGTATCTTATTCGTATTAGTTGACCTAAGCTGCACCATTATTGCAGGGGTGGGGCTCAGCCTCTGAACCGTACGTGGGACGAGTTTCTACCTCATACAGCTCGGGCCGAAGACCGGGGAAGTTGAGGAGAGATGGGGAGACCCAACTGCTGCCGGTCAGGACGGATAGGAAAGGGGCGGGGATAAGCTTGTGAAGAAGCAAGCTTATTGCCCCACCCCCAAAAAACAAACCGACCCAGCAAGAAAACGTATGCGCTTTAGCAATAAAGCGCTCATCCCTTGCTTGTTGCTTCCTGTTCTTTCTATTCCATCCCAGTCCATTCCAGGATAGGCGGCTAATATAATATGTGCGGTAGTCGTTGTCTGACCAATCAGCTCGAACAGTAGACCGCTTGTGCCTGCCCATTCTGTCTCGCCCTAAATGGAATGGCTCTCTTATCTTAGTTACGCTATGCCCTGACCCGAGTCCCCACGTCCGCTTTTATCTGCCCGCAACCCGGCCAACACAACATTAGGGCCGTCCCCCCTATTCTATGCTGACCCGGGCCGGGGCTCGCTTTTTGGGAAGCCCGTTCCCACCGCGCTCATGGCCCGGCTGTCCTGCCAGCGGTAGTGGGAATTCTCCCGTTCCCTGGTCAAAAAGGGTTGGTTGGATGCGGGATCTACTCCACGAGGAGTGGTACGGACGTAGATGATATCATCACGACCTCTCTTTGCGTACTGCTAGGGATGCTTAACGCCACTTCGCCAACTGGCATTACCTGCGCTTTCGTGTCTCTTAGTGTGGTCAGCACTGGGTGTTTCCGAGCAGCGAGGCTTACACTTGCATTAATTCATCCAAAGTTCCTTACCCTTATGCACGAATTTTGGAATAAGCCATCTTCCTATCAAGGTTAAGGAGTCAACTAAGCATCTCAGCGGCGGGATTGAATACCCGGATTGAATCAAAGTTCACGCTGCCCGCCCTGAACAAATAGAATAGGAGGCGTGGACGGGCATGGGTCATATGCCCTGAACATCCAGCATGGTAGCATCCATTCATCCACGCTCCACGTTCCTGAACGTCCAGCATGCCGCTCCATCCATTACAGTCTTGCAGGGAAGGTGGCCAGAGAATTGCATCTACGCTTCTTGGCCCTATAGTTGCAGACTACCAGAAAGAAATCAGGCCAAGATGTAACAAAAAGATTCAGAGATCTTGCCGCATCATTTGCGCAGTACACAATATATGCTCTTGCTAGTTGCTACAGACATGGCCTCATGGGCCTCCAACGATCTGAATATCTTCCACTGTTTTGAGAATTCCCATGATCCTGCCTGCATGTACATATAGTACTCTGACCCAACCACCTCTAGCTTCCATCCTCACCTCTTCCAGTCACCAAGTTGCAAAAAAATTCAGATAAAGAATGTTCATCCCAATCAGTTTGCACCAGAAAAGAAAAGGAGCTTCAGAGATCTTGCTGTAGTAGTACATAACTACAATTTGAGCAGAAAGCCCATATCTATTATCTATTTTTTAGAATTGAAATAGTCTATTTTTTGCTATTTTGTACTGTATAATTCCTTGGTTTATGGGATCATTTTCCCCGAGGGTTTCCAATCAATGGGGGCGTAGTATAGGTAGTTAGAGAGTATTGGCTCCCCTAGTTTGAATTCTTTTTACCCATTCTTTGAGAGTGATAGGTTTGATTTTTCCGTACCGTAATAGAAGAGCTCAGAAGAAAGACCTCATTATGTAAAAACACGACCATTCAAGCTAAAGATCAGAGGATCCGTAATATGACTCTCATAGACTTGCCAGGAAATAGACAAATTTGAATCGGCTTTTGCGCTAGGCTCAAACATGAGTTATGAAGCCCAGGCAAGCTCTTTGCCTATCGACTACACTTGCCGTATTGCTTAACAGCGTACTCTTTCCGCCTAAAGACAAGTTCTATACTTAGCTTCCTTATTTGATTGGTCTTGTTCTCGGAACTTGTGCCTGAGGCTGACCTTCTCACTCCGATACTCACCGGGCAATAGATAGTCACCTGAGCCAAGAAAGTGGATGAAATTGAGATAGAATGAGAATGGGCTTTCAGCTTTCATAGATCTTTCCTCTCAAAACAAAAAAAAGAGGTGTTACCTAATCCACTATATCCTTTGTTTAATACCGCGGTAACCTGGAATTTCAAACCTTTTTTCTACCCTCGCCACTTCTTTCGCTGACCCTATCCACCTCCTTTGCGGAATACCAGATCAAGAGATGAATTAGCGGATCACAGGGCTAAGTCGAAGCATGCCAGAACCTTCTTTAGTAGTGAGACATACCGACTAGCTCCTAACAAGGGCTTCAAGATCACAGTAATGCCTGCCAAAACTTTCCTTGGGTACGAATGTCATGTTCAAAGCAGGTTTCTCTAGACACCTTGGAAAAGATCACTGACGAGCTCAATCTCAAAGTGTGAATGAAATTATCAATTTCATCCTCTTTATGAGCCTGAGATCATATGGGTCAACAATTCTCATTTCTTAGTTATAGAAAGCCCTTCTCAAGGAAGTGAGCCACTCAATCTGAGCCAGTGGATTATCATTCAGTTGTGCCGGTGCGCAAAGCAAGCACGCTTAGACAACGATGTCCAATCTTTGGTATGCCTATTAAGGGCTGACTCCGCTAGGCAAGAGGACTACTACTAGGATTATTCTATTACTAATTGATGACCTGGGGGCTACTCTTCTTTATCTAGTTCAACTACAGTGAGCTCTTCACTTGATAGAAGAGCGAGACATAGCGGAGGAAATGGTGCTTTGTCGATCCTAACTCCTTGCTTCGGAATGCGATTACCTACTTTCTGCCTCACCTGTCGATTAAAGAATTCAACCAACTAGTTGGAGATGGCAGCTTCGAGCCCCACTTTTTATATCCAGTCGTGTGCCTACCTTCTTGGATATGTTTATTTCGATGAGACCGCTCTGATCGGGATCTGACTCCACTAATGTAACCGTTTTCGTACCATGTTTTTCACCTAGGGCCTACGCTTTTTGAGTGTAGCCTATCTTCGTGCTGGAATGGTTTTTTTCCTCCCTGAGGTCCGGACTGCTGCACCTGTCAACTCTGGCATTCCCAAGGCATCGCATATCCGGAAGGGAGCAAATACGATCAACTGTTATGGATTGACTTCTCCTGTTGCTTGATTCAAAACCTGTAACTCTTTTAGCATCTCAACATTGGCATGTGAACTCTTGAAAAGAAGAAACAAATTCTCAGGCATCTCCTTGCTTGCTTTTTCATTGACTGATTCTAGTAGCTGGCCTATTGAATAGAATAATAAAGATTAAGCGAAGTGAGCCTCAGTCCTTGCCGGAATACCTAACACAAGTCAAGTTAAGTGGACATTCCTGGAATTGGCATCTGAATCCGTCTAGCTGGGCACAAATCAAAACCTGGTGGCAGCTTCATTATCATGGAGCAACTCATCAGAAAAGGCTTTTCCCCCTCTAGTTGTTGTAGCTGGAAAGAAAGTATCAAGTTTGAAGGGAACATGCCTAGACTAGAACTTCTACTTATGTATGAAGGTGGATCTCCCAGTCGGTGGACTCCATTCTTTTGATTCCCCTCCTCTAACCTCTTTCAAGATAAAGCAAAAAGCTATTAGGAGGCTTGGGTCAAAGAGCTACTTCTTGACAAAAGAGCTACTTCAACAACTACTTATTCGGTCTGCTTTCGGTTTCAAGAAGAACTTCTTTAGTTAGAACTTTTGGGGCACGCACAAAGATCACATGAACTCAATGGTGTGCATAGAGTAACTAAAGAAGCACTAAAAGAAGGCAAGAGCATGCCTCACTCACTGAGCACAATGCCCTACCTACCATCTAGATTCTCAACGAATTGGATGCTCACCACATATTTAGTGTATGGGTGTATTGATGTGGACGAGGTGCCCGATCTTTCGATGAGACTGATAGCTATCGATTTGTGGGTGGAGATGACCCTGGCAATCCGACTACAAACGCACGACGTCGCTTGCGCCTTATGCTGAAGCAACTCCGAGATGTTATTGACCCGCTGGCGGCGAGATCAACCTGAACACGAAGTTCAATTCCCGCAAGCAATCGAAGAACTAGCAAGAATAGGACGTAGGCAATCTGATATTGAAATATGAATGAAGCATAAATTATATTGCGAACACAACGTTGGGATCCCGAAGCTGTCTTGACAGGTGGTCGTCTGACACAACTGAAGAACAAAAGTTTGCGCAATGGCTAAACCTAAACTCAATGAAATTCAAGTCGTAACAGGGGAGGCGGCGGCTCTTAAATAGGGAGACGACCAAGGAGGGACGTCCCACACGCACACCTAGGGTTACAAGGCCCATGGGCCCAAGTGGGATGGCGCAGCACCCGTTTGACTCGGACTCAGGAACTGACGTGGATTGTTTTGATGATTGCGGCCGGCTCGGATGGAATTTGAAGATGAGGTTGTCCGTTGGAGTAGACTTCATAAGCTTTCCATGAAGTACAAGAACGTCCCAAACGGAGTCCGTATGAGGAAGTTATGCCCGTTTGAACTTGGTACCATCGCAGCAGTCCGAATCTGATTCCAGAACGAGTCCATCTCGAATTCTTGCTTGACTTGGTCCTTTCCTTCATCCTTTCCCAGATTTCTAATCACAATTAAATCATTTGCATCAGGTAGCGGACTATTCTCAATAATATATGAACCTAGGAATGAATTCACCTGGTAATTAAGTTGACGAGCACGAGCTCGAGTAAGTGGTCCTTGTGGTGAATGAGTTGTATCCATGGAAGGGATGTTCTCATCAGATATGAGCATGAAACCTACTTCACTCCCACCCACCTCTGATTGCATTAGCCTGCTGATTGATCTCGACAAGGAATGTGGTTCGGCAAAGGAAAATTTCAATATTCTTTTCTTTGGATTTACTTTTTATGAAAGCGATGCATGTCTGATTTCATCTAATTTTCATTCTCCCTTCCTTTTTTGTACTTATTATTCCAAGCCAAAAGGCTATGTTCTGTCCCGCTCGCAAGGCTCATAACCTAACTTCTCTACTTACTTAAAAAAGAGCACTTCAACAACCCTTGCCCAAAGAGAAACTCCCTTGAAAGGCCAAAACAACAGCAGAGTAGCAGGTCAAAAAGAGAGAGAGAACTGAAACCGAAGATACTTGGGTTGGTAGAACTCTTCTGCAATACTCCATTAACAGAATCAAAGTATAGACCAATCAGCCTTCCTTATTGTCCAAGATCATTACTAAAGTGTTGGCCAACAAACTAGTACCAGTGGTGGATAGGAGAGTAAGTCCCACACAGCTAAGATAAAGTCCCGGTAGTGTTGTCACTGCACAAGAGGTGTGTAACAGGTGTAAGCAAAGAAGAGAGCATAACACTGGATTTCGAAAACGAGCATATGATATGGTGAGACAAGTTTCTCTTTTTTGAGGTGAGATGCTAGCCAGCCCTCTATTCATGGGTGAGATATCAACTTTACAGCGTTACCATGTACCAAATCGTTCACTCTATCAGGCAGGCAGTCAATCAATCCGCATACGGCCCCACCGACGTGATCTCACTTTTGCTGCAGCCTGCACCAGACCCGTATTATGTATTTTATGGCATAATCTTTATCTATGATGGACGTCTGGTTTACCATGGCCCAACCTGACAATGTGAGTCCATGGGTTTCATCAGGTGTGATAGGTGGGGATGATGTGGCTTCCTCTAACAAAGCTAAGGCAACGGTTGACTTTCTCAGTTTCAGCCTAGGGGTGGAGCTGCATCCTTTCCAATAGCGATAGCGAAGCCGCCTATAGGAGTCGAAGGACGAAAGTCTGTTAGACCTCCAAGCCATAGCAGCCTCTTGGGGAAATTACGAGCACCGCCTTGCAAATGCACGAGATCAAAGAAATCCAAAAGACAAGCCAGCTCTACTCAATTCATCAGCTAACCCTCGTCTGGAACTACCGCCTAAACTCAGGTCTGCTTATTCTAAAAGTTAGTAAGCTGCTTCTTCTATTCCCTGGCTTGAGTGTATTAGTAGTAGCTCCGATTTCGATTTGAATGCAAACAAGGCAATCTAATAATTTGTGTTTTGTAAAGCCGGGATCAAGGCTTTGCAGAAAGGATTTGAACTCGTGATGATTCGTGTTGGCCTATGTTTCTCTGGACTATGTTTAAAACCTTGATGAGCTTTAGCAGTATGCTTGGGGTCCAACAGTGCACATACTCACCTTAGAAAATTTGCAAGAGGTGGCCCAAACAGTACAAAACAAGACAACTATTGAGAAGAGTGGCTGCCCAAGCATTTCTGGATGCCCTTTTGCACTGATGGTGATTTTATATATCATAAGTATATATGTATATATATAAATGTTTCATTCATTTCTATTATTTTTTATTGAACACGATTTGTATTGCAACTGATTGCAGGACTGGAACTACGAGCATACTTTTCCAGCGAGAGTCCTTGTTGGTAACCACATGGTCCCTAGGTACATAATTGGGACCTGACTTATTTAGAGCATCGAGGAGGAGTTTGTTCAAGTTGGTTGAATCGATGGGAGTGTCGCAGTTTATTCATGGCAGCCTCATGCCTTACTATGATGAGGGGTGGATTTTCATTGGTCAGTCTTCTTTTGCAAAGTCGGCTTATCTGAACTCTTCTTGTTCCATCCTAGATGAATATGCTTGTCACTGTCTCCTTGCATAATCGTATCAATCTCTTGTGCAAGATTGCTGCCGGCCTACTGTTTCTCCAAGCAAATTCAAGGGCAAGGGTATATCATTGTATTCTAAATGGAAATGTAATATTTCTATTAGTCTGGCGCCTGTACAATGTTAATTTGTATTACATGCATGGCTCCATCCAGTGGCAGGCGTCGGAGATCGCCTAGGCCAGTCCCAGTATGCATTGAAGTACAGGCTAGGTACTGGCTTTTCTCAAAAGAAACTAGGAATCGAGCCTTGGTTTATTTGTTTATGCAGCGATGGCTTTGATCTCAATTGCTATTTTCAGACACCACCTAAAGGCTTCCTTCTGGGCTTTTTGATTTGAGTGTCAGGGTGTTTCCTTCAAGAAGCAGCTCTTCTATTAAATAAAGTAAATAAGGAAACCCCCTTTCAAAAATGAGTTTCCACAGCTGTTTCATTCCCATATCCAAACTTACCATCTCCACTACAACATCGCTATCAGTGGGTGCTTTTGAAAACATGATCGAGGAAAGGAAAGCGAAGCGCTGGCTGATTTCTACTCTTCAAAGGGATTCTTTGCTATCAAGCTAGAAAAGAGGAGTCAACATTCATAACACTTCTTTGGTCTCTAAGGTGAGTAAGATTTGAATATATAGCTAACACATGCTTTTTTCCGATCATTCGGAAAGGTAATTGGAGCTTTTTGATTGACGATGGGAACCTTCTAAATAATATGCGTCATGTTAAACTGAGAACATGTCAAAGATTGTGCTTTTAAGCAATGTCTCTCTCCTTGATAACATCCACTATAACTATAGCAAGGCGCGCTAAAGATAAGTCTAGTAGAAGAAATAGGACGAGGACTTGGTTTAAGTTTTATCCCCCGTTCGAAAGGGTAGGTAAGGACCGCAGCACTCAAGATCCTTCTAGGCCATAGCCTCATTACCTGGATCAAGGGCTCAAACAAATAGGAGTTTTTATTTCTAAAGAAAAGTTGCCTATTAATAAGCAGTCTTCCCTCTTTCATAAGGCTCTAACTTGCGTAAGGAATCAAGGAGCTACAGTTGTTTCCCACCCCTTTTTTATTTTTCAGAACACAAGTTCACTGCATCGCGCCTCGTGCACCTTCAATTTCACCATTGGAGCAAACAAGCAACGGATTGAGCGCACTAGCGCGAAAGCTAGAGCACGCGCATCCGTTTTCTTGCTCCTGGACTTCCCGGAATTAATGGAGCTGTGTATTTAGATAGAGATCCGCCTACTTCTCATGCTTCTAAAGAGCGAGGAAATAGTTCGATTTAGCTTTTAGGGTTGTTTTCACCTTGTTCCGTTTAGAAAGAAGAGTAAAGGCCAAGCCAATCTACCACCAAATATACTAAGTAGCCCCTAGCGGTAGGTGGGTCGTTTCCTGCGTCTTATCATGGCAAGGACACTTTTAACGGGCGTTGGGCTCCATCAAATAGAAATCCTTCTCTTCCTAAATTCTAAACCAAAGTGGTGAACTGGTTGGCACTCTGCACTCTTCTACTTTAGTTTCTACCCTGTCCTGTGGTATAGGCAAATGCACTTGACTAGTTATGCGGTCCACCCTAGATTATCAAGTTCCTCTTGGAGGAGCAGGTACCAGAGCACTATCTTCGGAAGGAGCCAGATACCTAGACTTTGTTTCCAATACTGACTTCGATAACAAAACAACCAATCATCACCTAGCGAGAAAATGGCTGCACGGGTTTCCCGTGCCTCCTATCTAGTTAGTACTTTTGAGTTAAGACGTCATCTCGATAATAGGAAAAGTCATACTTCAATTCGATAATGGGAAAAGTCATATATAGCGCTTACCCGAATGTTCTCATTGGTTACTTGCTCGAGGGCTAAGGGAGCCGGTGCACATCCCACCTAAAAAGCAAATAGTATCATCAAACAAATAAGACCTAAGCAAGGAAATCATCACAACAAATAAGGAATTCACCGGATCAAAGTCAAGACTCTCCTCTAGCTGGAGAAAGAAGGCTGGTTCTCGGTAGTCGAGGAGAGGTGGATCTTTCTTAGAACGGAATGTTAAGACACGACCTAACATGTTTCTAGGCAGGTAACGTATAGTCACTGAAAGTTGAAGTTCCGGTGGGTCTCATCAATCGATTACCTTCCTTATTGCGCCTGCCCCTAATTGGAGCTCTTCTTATCTATTTCTATACCGAGAATAGCTTTATTGACGGGCTGAACGATCCCCTCACTTGGCTAACTCAATAATCATATGTCTGAGAGTCTGGTCGAACTAAGCGGGTTGGAGACGGGCATTTTCATTTCAACGTAGCAGTAGGGAAAGTGATTTCGGGGGGTTAGTACACATGGGCAGTTGGGACAGTTACAGGTAGTTAAGTTCGGTCTTATTCTTATGGGTAAGTGGTCCTAGAATCTCTCTTTCCTTCTCTAAAGTATAGCTTTACGAAACTCGAATATGAGTAAATATAGAAATAGAATAATAAGAATATCATAGAGCCGTGTATTAGTAAGGATAGGTTTTGGTGAGTAGTAGTTCTTGGCATTAGTAAGCTAGCTTCACTAGACTATCTATGACAGGAAATTCAGTAAATGCACAATATCTTTTCAATGAAGTGAATGAAGAAAGATTCATAGGAAATGAACAATAGAAAGAGTACTATTCTTTAGTTACTCTTTTTTCTTGTCTTAGAATACAGAATGTGTCAATGGAATCTTTTTCCTTCTTTTTTTTAATTCACTTAAGACCATTCCAAGGCTCCTTTTCGCCATGCATAAACTAAACCAACAACTAGGATAAGCACAAAAATGAAAGCTTCGATAAAAACGGATACACCCAATACATCGAAACTCATTGCCCAAGGGTAGAGAAAGACCGTTCCCACATCAGAAACAACAAAAACTAGCGCAAATATGTAATAGCGTATTCGGAATTGTAACCAAGCCCCCATGGGTTCTATACCCGATTCATAACAAAAAAGCTTTTCTGGTCCTTCCTTCATTAACCGGGGCTAAAAGTCCTGAAATCCAAAATACCAAAATAGGAATTTGCAAAATGGAGAAAATCGTTGCAGTCATTATAGGAAAGTCTAGGGACTTAGAGCATATCCTATTTGAAGGAGGCAAATCAGGTAAGGGAGTTTATACTCACTTCTATTGATTTGATCAAAATTATTTTTTCTTCCCTATGATTTTCTATGAATGAGCCTATGGTAATGCTTTTATCTCTATTCTATGTCGGAATAGGCCGTCGAGTCTACTAATAAGGAAAAGCAAACTATACTAAAGGAAACATAAGATATCCATCCACAAATGGAAAAAAAAAGACGTATATATTAGGGCTATATGGATTTGAACCGTAGACCTTCTCGGTAAAACAGATCAAACGGATTATTATCGACATGATTCGAACTGTTTCAAAGACCCAACATGCATTTTTTTGCATTGGGCTCTTTTATCAACTGATAGAAAGATCAGTTAGTCCACCATAGTTTTTCTTTACAGAAAGATAATGAGATGGCTCCCTGCGCTCTGATTGATTATTTGTATTATGATCTATCTAGGATGATATGGGGAGCGCCCGACCTTCTCGACGTAGAATCTGGATACACCGTGCAACCTCACGAATTGGATGAACAACACGCTGCCCGTGCAACGCACCTTTCACCTCGAATTCGCACAACCACACGCTTTGATAGATTGATCCACTGGACCACGCAAGAGTGGACCTATTGAACCCTTGATTCCCCGGAAGGAAAAGCAAGAACAATATTTGGCAGAACTCCCAATTCCCTCTCTAGATTGGCGACGGTGGCACAAACCCTAGGAGAAGAACAAGAGCAATGTTTGCATCTGAATAAATGTGGTCTGACCTGGTTTGGTCGAGTACATGGACATATATATACATCCCTAACACTTGGAAACAAACTAGGACTCAATATGATGACTTCAGATTACATGCGGCTGATTGTTTCGGTCATTGTGGCGTAAGCACAGCGAATCTGGTGGCCCTGAGTACAATCTGGATCGGGCTCGATGTCAGCTTTCCAACAAGTACTCAAACGTCCAAATTGGAGTCCGTATTGAGGGCGTTTGGGCCTAATTAATTTGGACTGCTCCAACAGCCAATCCGAGTCCGAGTTGGGCCAAATCCGAATTTGCTTCTATTTCCTTGTGAGGGAAGGGTTGAATTCGTGTAGGCCTTTCAGGTAAAGTCCTCCTCCACTTGTAATAGGAACCCATCTTCCCATTAAGCAATTGGACCAATACAAATAGATCTTGCTCAACTCCCGGAAATAGTCAGGCCTGCTGTCAATGTTGATGCAGACTTCACCGTGCTTTCCATGCATCGATCTAGACGCCGCCACTAAACATAGCGTTGGGCCAGCAAGCTCCTCCTCTCGTCTTCCAATCTCCAATGATGCAACTCCCTCAAACCTAAGCACAAGCAAGGTACAACTATAGGTAACAAACTATTCTCACTGATATCATAATTAAAAGTACTTAGGAACAGATTCACCTTGTTTTGAATTTCCCATGCACGTGCTCATGTGATAGGTCCTCTATATGCATTGGCGACACTTGGATCTGGAGCAGCAGCAGTAGATGAAGAATGTGAGGAGTTAGGCTGATCCTCATCATAGGAGCAATACCAAAGTGTTTCAAAGGAGGATTACCTTGACTTAGGTCTGCCTCCGGCCTAAATTAAATCAACCTAAGTGAAATAGAGTCTCTATCGTTCCGCTACAAGAGTTGACTATGAGACTTCATACACCTTCAAGTTCATAGAATGAAAAGAATTTTTTTGGAGGCCCTTATCCTCATTACGCCTAGCATTTAGTGGGCTGGATATTTACCATATCAACTAGCAAATCAATAAAGGTTCTATTTGATTAGGCATCTGGGTTGGTACCTGAATCGGATTGAACCAACTATTTGTCAGGCGACTGTTCTCCTATTTTCTCGAATCCGTTGGGTTGTCTTCAATTAGATGGGGGAATCCAATTAACAGCCTCGACTCGTATTCTAGCCCATCTGAGAGCTAGCTTCGCTTCAACCAATTCTTTCGTACCCTCAGCTCTACTCATGTTAGCTTTGGCTATTTCAAGTGCCTGTTGAGCTTCTTCTGGATCAATGTCACTACCTAGTTCCGCATCATTTCCTAAAATGATGATCGCATTATTAACTATTCTGGCAAAACCGCTCCACAGAACCACCATTAACCATTGATCGTTGAGGAGGCGTATTCTCAAGGGACCCATATCTACAGCTGTGTTAATGGGGGCGTGGTTTGGTAATACGCCAATTTGGCAACTGTTAGTAGATAAAATGGTTTCTTTCACTTCACAATCCCAAATAATTCACTTTGGAGTTAGTACATAAAGATTTAGTTTCATTTTTTCAATTTGTTTTCCTCTTCTAAGTTTATAGCTTTCGTGCTAGCTTCATCGATGTTACCCACCAAATAAAAAGCCTGTTCGGGTAGGCCGTATAATTCTCCGGAAAGGATTAGTTGAAATCCCATAATTGTTTCTGAAAGACCAACATACTTTCCTGGAGAACCGGTAAAAACTTCTGGAGAGGTTTTTTTTGGAGGGGAAACTATGCGTTTTTGGGACCTTCGTGCTCCATGGCTAGTGAGGTCTTGCTTCTGCTTCTTTGGTTGGTACTCTTCTATCTGGGAAAGATCTTTCTGCATTAACGGAATTAGGCTTACTCCTCAGAAAGCCCTACTACTTTACTCTAGGCCTAGTAGTTATAGCTAACTCACTGCTATTGGTTGGGATGAATTTCCCTACCCTCGCCTACGTGGTTTAGAAGAGTAGTATAAGTAAGGAAGCCTGATAATCATATAGGCAAAAGGCACCCTGTCCCAGACAAACCAGACAGGCAGCAAATTTCACTAAGGCAGTAAAGCATTCTGATACTCCTATACAGACAAGGCTGTAACCCAATCCGGCCAGCCTCTCGGAATACCGAATAGGGAAAGTACGGAATCAAAATCAAGGGGACAAGGAGCCTACCAAGTACAGCAACAAAAGAAAGAAAGATGAGACAGCGCTACGCTTGTTCACCAAAGGTAAAGATATCAGTTGATACTGATCCTACTTAACTTTCTTACCACTGTTTCGCATGCCCGAATACATTGCTTGCCTAATATGATAGCTTGGCCTTTTCTTCTCTGCTACCACCTTATTAACTTCCGAGAATCCTCCCCGAGAGGACAGTCCTTCCTCTCCCTTTACTAGATTAGTCTCATTCCGGCAATTCTTCTTATCTTCATTATATTATTCCCTTTTCTTCTTTTTAGTGATCAACTCATTGATTCACAACTATTCTCACTCTCTTCATTATATTATTCCCTTCGTGTGTGCAACGATTTGCATTAGATGTGAAAATCTAGAGTGAAGAGATAGACTCTTCATATTAACGTTGTCGCTCTCTAGTCAGACAGCTAGAGCATGGTTATTACCAACGGGTAGTGATAACCATACAAGAAAAATCCCAACTAACATATATAACAGTATAGAAAGAAAGAAAATGTTAAATATGGTTGTAAAACAATTTGACGGTAAATCGCACAGGTCCAACAACAACGATGATTGTAAATATATAACTGCTCCTCATGATAACACACATCCTATTAGTATTAGCTTGCTAAACAACAAATGTACTCAATCTTTGGATTATGGTAATAACGGAATCTTATTGAAACTTATGGGTATATATAAGAATATAAGGAATCAATATACTTATTATGGGCGTATCTCCCCTGGCTTATGTGGTTTAGGAATGCATGATCGATACATCGAAGAGAACTAAAAGGAAGAATTCTTTAATGACCTCTTAATCTCCTCCACTTGGGACTTGTCAAGAACTTCAAAAGTAGAAAACTTTTCCCAAAGCCAAAGGTAGTAAATAACACATAATAACATCAAAAAAATAATCTTTTCATTCTCTTATCCTCCTTTTTCAAAAGAATAAGTCTTTCATACCTTTTTTTTTTACATTTGAAACTCATGTTCATGGTCTGTTTTATTCCCAATTGTTGCCCGTGTGAAAAGAAAGAAGAGAAATTAGGCCATGTTTCCTGAGAGAGACTGCCTTTCTCTCAGGCCAGCAGTCTTATACTTATAGTTGACTGCTCTATGACGATCTGACCTCTTTCCTGGGCTCTGCTTGCTCGTCTATGCTCCAACCAATTCAGTAAAAATAGAAAAAACGATGTTTCCTTGAAAAAGTCTAAGAAATAGTAGTAGTATCAAAAATGCACGTTTTCCATATATTTCGTTTTATAGGGACCCCTATCTTTATCTCTATCCACAAAGATACCTATCTATATATAGAGAGATTTATCTAAAAATGGATCTAGACTATCCTCTACCCGGGTAGATATGCCCCTATGAGTGACTAGGCCGATCTTTTTTTATATATTTTGGCCACGTCCGTTTCCGCTTCGAAGAGGAAGGTTTGGATCTTTCAATCTTATGTCATGAGGGATGTGACCTATGTTAGGTCCATAAGATACCATAGTTTTTAGTGTTCTATGATGGATGAGGACATCAACATCATCGATACGTCCACACTTACGCATGGAGGAGATCAACAAGGAAAGCGATTCGTGCAGGCAGGATTCGGACTGTACGACAGCACCAACTTGTGACAGCCGCCACGACTACATACGAACTCCGATTTGGGAGTTCTAGTACTTCATTGAAAGCTTATCAAGTCTACTTTCCAACGGATCTAGATTCATGCTCATGTCTGCTTGGAATCGTCTACAATCATCATTTTAGAGACAAGAGGTTTCCTGTTTAAGGTGCTGCGTCACCATTTTTGGGCCGAAGGCCCATGAATCAAGTTGGGTCCATTAGGGTCGTGTCCTAGGGTTGGAGAATAACCCCAACACCCCTGTGGTCGTCCTCCCATCCTATTAATACCTTTAGAGCCGCCACAAACAGATTGGGTTTTGTTAGATTAAAGTTAGCGTCGCTACTTTACTGTGTAATTCCGTGATCGGTTAGATCGCCGGTTTGCTCGTCTTCGGAACCCCACCGTTTGTTCTCTTGAATTAAACCTTCATCTTTATTCGCAAATTGAGTTGCTTGTTCATCTTGTTCTTGCTAGTTCTCGATTGCTTACAGGAATGATTACCCTCGTGGTTGGGCTGATCGTGCATCCGTCGAGATTGTGATCAGCCTCTGGAGTTGGTGTAACGATTGCTAAAAGCGCAACATCTCTGGACAGTTGTAGTCGGATCACCAACATCGGTTCATCCAATCGACTTATCCTCTCATCAAAAGATAGGGACACCCATGTTCACATCAATGATTCACCTCCGAATAATGAGTAGGTAGTTTGATCCTTTTGATTCTTATCTTCCTAGTAAACGGGGATCTAGAGAAATAGGTCGAATTACTATATAAAGAAGACTTGTAAACAAAAGGACTTTTTGTTCGAGTAGGAAGATTTCGGTTTTCTCCTTCGCTGTTTTCAATAATAAGATGTATTTGAAATGAAACAAATTCCTCTTCATTCTGTTGTGTTCAGCGAAGGAACTGCCTAAGCATACTTTTGCGGATCCAAACTTCTTTGTTCTTTCGAAGTCTTCTTCTTACATATAAGAACGCAACTCTTGTAAAAACCAGGATTTGAGTAGTAAGCGGCATCCCCTCTGAGTTGTGAGTAAGTGGAACCATTCTGTTTTTGTTCTTCTCCAGATTCTGACCGGTAGTAATTTGCCTATGATTTTTCCAACTGATATGTCGATATAGAAAGATCTCCTTATTTCTTCACCGCGGGTTCTCGCGTCATTTTCTTGAAGTGATATTAGATCACTGTGGGAAACTTTCAAATGCGTAATGGTTATTGATGTGAACGTGGGTGTCCCGATCTTTCGATGAGAGGATAAGTCGATTGGATGGAGCGACGTTGGGATCCGACTACAACCGTCCAGGGATGTTGTGCCTTAGCAATTGTTACACCAACTCTAGAGGCTATTTGCAATCTCGACGGATGCACGATCAGCCCAACCATGAGGGTAATTGTTCTTGTAAGCAATCAAGAACTAGCAAGAACAAGATGAACAAGCAACTTAATTTGCGAATAAAAAATGAAGGTTTAACTCAGAGAACAAACGGTGGGGTTCTGAAGACGAGCGAACCAGCGATCTAACCGATCATAGGATTACACGGTAAAGTAGCGATGCTAACTTTAATCTAACAAAACCCAATCTGTTTGTGGTGGCTCTAAAGGTATTAATAGGATGGGAGGACGACCATAGGGATACATGGGCCTTCGACCCAACAACGGTGTCGCAGCACCTTAAATGGGAAACCTCTTGTCACTAAAATGATGATTGCGGACGATTCTGAGTAGATATGAGTATGAATATAGATCCTTTGGAAAATAGACTTGATAAGCTTTTCGTGAAGTACTAGAACTCCCAAATCAGAGCTCGTATGAAGTCGTGGCGGCCGTCACAAGTTGGTGCTGTCGTATAGTCTGATTCCAGCCTGCGCGAATCCTTTTCCTTGTTGATCTCCTTCCTTTCCTTGTTAACCTTCTCCATCATTTCTAAGCAACAACAACACGTATGGATCTCCATGGTCTACATAAATTGGAGGCAAACTTAGAAACGAACTCACCTGATAATTAAGTTGATGTGCACGAGCGCGAGTAAGCGGCGGCATAGGTGTGGACATATCGATGGTGTTGATGTCCTCATCAGCTATTCTCTTTCTTTTTTTTTTAGTATAGAGCGGTAAGTTAGTGCTGTTCTAAGGAAGTGGTAGCTGTTCCAGTACACAAAGAAGGGAGATTTGTGTAACCCAAGCTCTTTGATGAAGACGGTGTGGCCAAAGTCAATCCTTTGTGAAAAAAGTCATGTATTTTCCATAGAGATACTAAAAAAAAGTAAGTACTTTTTAAGTACATGCCAACCTAGTTCTGGACCTCTACATATCAAAGTCAATTTTCTTTTTTTTATTCAAGATATTTAATGCAATGAAAAATTAAAGAACGATTCTCCATAGAGATATGTACATAAGGGGGATTCATAGATAATAATGCTATCCAGACCTGGAGTTTACCGATTAGGCATAAATCCATTGTCTTTTATTATGCGGCAGGCGGGAGAGAATACCGATTTAAGAGTCGTTCACTACTGCAATTCAAAATAAAAAGAGAATTCTAGTTAATGGTTCCAATTTGTTCTGAATTTTGTAGCCTATGACTGGAAATTCACTTTTTCTCCATTTTCATTTCAATAGAAAGAAAAGGGAGTTCAAAGAACTTGAAGTAGTAGTTTCGGCAAAGAAGTTGCTTGTCCAATTCTATACCCAAAAAAAAAGTAGCACCGGATTCAATTCCAGAAAACCAGAAATCAGTTCCTTCCTCACTCAAGAAGGGCACGTCGCTTCTTTAGTTTAGAGTAATCTAAATAAAAAATTAGATCTTCAAGGCATTACACTCTCTTCCTCTTTATAGGGGTTACAGGGCTATGCTCCTTCCAAGAGGGAAAGTGGGGCGATTCTTCTTCCTGTAAAGTTTCGTTTTCACATCTAGTCTTCTCTCTCTATACACTAGTACAGCTTCCAGCTCTATGCTATGTATGGTAGTCGTTGACTCAGGAATCCATGAGCCCAGCTTTTAGTCCGTGCTTGGCAGTTTCAGCCGTGATCCAGTCCAGCGGCCTCTTTTCGATCCAATAGTCGCATGAGAAGAAAGCTTCCGGT
The DNA here is from genome assembly GCA_003991445.1 of Oryza meyeriana var. granulata. Taxonomy (NCBI): domain Eukaryota; kingdom Viridiplantae; phylum Streptophyta; class Magnoliopsida; order Poales; family Poaceae; genus Oryza; species Oryza meyeriana. The sequence continues at coordinate 24,341 of RYFJ01000564.1, forward strand.
TAACTTCAGTTAGTGTTAGTTAAATAGAATGGGAACCTCGTAACCATGCCAAGCCCGATCTTGGTTCCAATGCTGCAGAGAAAGGATGGGTACAAATATGGTCTTTACCCTGGCGCTGTGGAGACCATGTTGCTGATCGAACTCATTTTCTTGCTCGTTGCACGTTAGCACGCGCATCCGTTTTCTTGCTCCACTCCTGTCTAGTAAGGTTCAAGCTATAGTAGCTGGGCCTGTAGTTAATGGATATTAGAGCAAGTAACTAGCCTTCTAGGAAAAAACACTCGATTGTAGTGTAAATAGTTGACTAGTGGTGGACGTTTAGGAGTTTGACTAGCCAATGCTGAACTAGATATTGCACCATTTTTAATAATATCAGTTACTAGTGGCACTATTTCATTGAGTGACGTTATAGTATATATTTTTATTTTTTGAAGCAGATAGTGTAGTTCATTGGTTGCATCTAGTGTAAGTTGCTTCCTTATAAAATAGTATATAGCTAGCTGTATAGTAGAAATGGGGTAGTGCATTGACCTTACTCAGTTTATTAGTGCGCTTGCTTGCAGAGAGTAAATGGCTGTAATGAAACTCCGTGACTAGGCGATAGCTTGAGTAGGAGGAAATAGTGGCATGGGACTAATACACTTTAAAGTATAAGTGTAAATAGTGAGTTTTTAGTTCCGTAGTGGAATGGAGATTCTCATATAGAGTAGGTAGAGTAGTTGCATTTCAAGAGGATATTGTTTATAGAACATTCAGAAAGGATTGTCTAGTTCCGTAGTTGTATTTGCTGGAGTAGTGTATTTCTATTTTATGTTCATGTCGGGGAACTCTTATTGGCACGTTAATTGCTTTCGGTCATTGCTTAACTCTTATATAGGGACTTGCTTCCTTACTAGTCAATAGGGTGGGTAGTTCTTGTCTTTCTTCAACGTCGGCTTTCCTTACTAGCACATTCCCATATAGAATGATGTGGACGTGGGTGTCCCGATCTTTCGATGAGAGGATAAGTCGATTGGATGGAGCGACGTTGGCGAACCGACTACAACCGTCCAGGGACGTTGCGCCTTAGCAATCGTTACACCAACTCCAGAGACTGTTCGCAATCTCGACGGATGCACGATCAGCCTAACCACGAGGGTAATTGTTCCTGTAAGCAATCGAGAACTAGCAAGAACAAGATGAACAAGCAACTTAATTTGCGAATAAAAGATGAAGGTTTAACTCAGAGAACAAATGGTGGGGTTCCGAAGACGAGCAAACCGGCGATCTAACCTATCACGGGATTACATGGTAAAGTAGCGACACTAACTTTAATCTAACAAAACCCAATCTATTTGTGGTGGCTCTAAAGATATTAATACGATGGGAGGACGACCACAGAGGTGTTGGGGTTGTTCTCCAACCCTAGGACGTGTCCCTAATGGACCCAACTTGATACAACAACGGTGTCGCAGCACCTTAAATAGGAAATCTCTCATCACTAAAATGATGATTGTGGACGATTCTGAGAAGATATGAGTATGAATCTAGATCCGTTGGAAAATAAACTTGATAAGCTTTCCGTGAAGTACTAGAACTCCCAAATCGAAGTTCGTATGAAGTCGTGGCGGCCGTCACAAGTTGGCGCTGTCGTATAGTCCGGTTCTAGCCTGCGCGAATCCTTTCCTTGTTGATCTCCTTCCTTTCCTTGTTGACCTTCTCCATCATTCCTGAGCAACAACAACACGCGTGGATCTCCATGGTCTACATAAATTGGAGACAAACTTAGAAACGAACTCACCTGATAAATAAGTTGACGTGCACGAGCGCGAGTAAGCGGTGGCGTAGGTGTGGACGTATCATTGGAGTTGATGTCCTCATCATAGAAGTGGCATATGGAGAAAGTCGATAGTAACTCATAAAGGAGATAGCATAGAGTACACCAATACTGTAGTCAATTGAGCAACCCCCACTCACTCATCATAAGGACCAGTAGTCAATGCAAGTAGCAGATGATTGATACAGACATGAGATCACTATTTAGCCTTCGCACTTTCTTTCTAGTATTTAGAAAAGTAAATTGAAGGACTTTGCTTTGGATCAATTCCTTTAACAGTGAGTGGTTCACCACGGGAAGCACGAGCGAGACGACCGGGGGTAATGGTTTAGGTCGTTTATAATTAGCTTTTCCTTGAGCACCAACCAGAGGGAGAAGAGCGAGTGATCCCTCAATAGGGAGCATGAGCGATGCAACCAACGGGAGGACAAGCCCTTTAGAAAAGCTCGTTTGCCTTTCATCTGAGCGAAGTGATTCCTCAAGGTTAGGTTAAACAAGTGAATCATCAGTAGCAAGCACGAGAGCAAGTGATCGGAAAGGAGGAGAAAGAACCACGATAACCAGATGTCGAAGCTAGCTTTCCAGCTTGATATTAACATTACGAATAAAAGGTCTCGTCTCTAGAGCTCGGGCTATTGAAATTGGTCACAGGTAGTCCCAAGGCTTGGTCCGAAGGACACCGCCGCCCGAAGCAATCCCTTCGATCGACCATTCGTTGCTTGATGAGCAGCTCTTTCTATTCTCTTGACAAAGCCGCTGTAGCTCTTTCTTAATGCCTCACTGCATGAGCTCAGAGAAGACGAATTAGACTGTCTGATAGACTACTAATTCCTTTTCTTACTCGGCCAAAAAGCTATAGATTCCAAATAATAGCACATCGACTAGGGCCCAACTATTGCTTTTTTACTAATAGTTAGCAGGTGTCCTCGTAACTAATCTTATTCTGTTTAACTATTATATTAGTAGATGACCTTCCCTTCTATCAATGTGATAGGAAATCCTACTACCATCGGCAAATCATAGGAGCTAATCCTCACCCGGGTGGGGGGGGTCCGTGGAATAGGCGCACATGGAATTCTAGGCTTGCCCCTACTGGTAATTCACCGTCCCGCTCTTATGGGCAGACAAAAAGATCGGATTCAAAAACTGCCTCCTCAAGTGGAGTGCCCTCGGCAACTAGGACACACGTTGGGCACTATTTGTGGAAAGTGATGCTTGGGATGAGCAAGTGCATTTGTTGGCTTTCGAGCAGTAGCAGCAGCAGGGCGAGAGAGTTGGTTATTCAATTGATCCTCTGATGCTGGCCCTTCTGCATCATCCAGCAAGTCTCGGAAGTTTGAGCAAATAAGGTGCGGTTGACGGATAAGAGGCCTTCGATATGTTAAGGGAGAGAGGGGAGAGTCATTCTAGAGTTGGGTGGGAATCGTTGATAGAAATTTTATTCCCTAAGGTACGATAGCGTCTAAACTAAAGAAAGTGAATATGGAAAGTGAATATGGTAAAGGATACCAAGAGTAGGTTCCCTGAATGATTTTTAGGCATCTTTTCTTTGAACAAATAAATTTATAAAGAAAATTGGATGGATCTTCCACCTATGCTATGAGTGAATCTTATCATCACTGGCGAGTGGTATTGTATCACCGTCTTCATCCTGAAAACATTTGCAGAGCTAAGCCAGTGTAGGCTTTGACACTACTTATATTCGCTACAAGTATTACACTTGCTTCACTACACTCTTCTCTTATGCTTCGTGCTTCGCATAGGCTAAATAAGCCGCTCATCCCTGGCGAATCCTACCCACATTGGAATGCGAAACCATCGGGGAAAGGTAAAAACATATTCAATCCTAGAAGAGAAGTCACTGGTTTGATAGGACCAGGGAGAGGACCCTAATCACCTTGCCAATGAATTCAAGGCCTTAGAAAAATCATCCTACAATGGACCATAAGGACTGAGAACGAAGAAGACATCAAAATCAGGTTAGGTGGGATAAAAATAAAACCTCCTCCCATTCAAAGTTGTCTTCAAGTACCTTTTTGATTCTTTACTCAGTATGGATGGATCAACCATAGGTTCGAGTTTAGCCAAGATACGTACATGGCTAAGTGTATTAAAATCCAAGAAAGAATCAGGGCTATCTAAATCTAGGAAGGAGAAGTCCGGGTGATTGAATATGACTTGCTAACAGATTCTACTCTCCCTTAAGCTCTAGTTCTATTCACGATGGTTTAGTTTCGGGAGCAGCTAAAGTAGTTACCTAATAAAATAGATGATATTCAACGATCTACAATTATCAAAATCTTCTTATAGAAGTCTAGTTCTTTCTTCTTTTAGAAAAGGAAGTCTTGCGTTGCGAGCCAATCTTCAAACTGTTACGGAGAAGTCGTTTACTGATTAGCTGCTTGAACGTGGAAATATTTCGGCATATCTGCTCTTAGGTTAGTACGAGAACTCGACTCTACTCGTGCTATAGTCGAGGATGTACTTATACTACCCTAAAGAGGATCAATTAATGGGGTGCATTTTTTTAAGGCAATTCTAGGCAAAACCTTGAATCACAGGGTTTGTTCCTGGCAACCCAGCATTCTTTATCTTGGCGTAGATTGGTGTGATGGGACGGATGCCGTGAAAAAGCTTTTTTCTTTGACTGGATCGATAGGTGTGAACCCATCTAGAATGAGTCAAACATAGGGAGAAGGGCCTCCTGGCAATATCCGGCATACTAGTAATCGATTATTTGGCCTTTTGCGATCGAACAACCTATGAACAGTTGTAGCCTACATAACCTACCTACCCAGACCAAGGGAAGAAGGTATCATATCACTGTAGTTCTAGACCCTTCTTTTTCAAATAAAGGAAGTGACAACGTTTGCCCGAAGAGGTTGAATCAATAGTAAGAATAATACCACCTAGGCACAGAATCTGAAATAACAATTAGGAATAGGACTAGGAGAATGAAGTCTAATTAAATTAACGGAGTAAAGCAGTAATTGGGCTTAGTGCTCCGATTGCCTTAGGACTAGGACTGATAGGTAAATGCCCCTTACTCAACCAATGATTGGCAAGAGGATGGCTGCCTCGGCTACAAAGCTGTTCGAGAATGGACTCTTATCACTATAGGGACGTGAGAGAAATTCCTTGAAGGGAGTATTAAAGGGATGAGGCATTATCGGTGTTAGCGACGAAGGATTGTTTGCAAGAGAAGGTTGCCTTGTTAAGATACGAACAGGGAGCATTCCATGCATAATAATAATAAAAAGGCAGAGAAGAGGATTGAGGGACAGAAGGAGCTGGAGGCCAACAAGGAATAGAAGAAGCTGTTCCACTTGTAGCTTTTCTTCTTTGTTTAAAGCTTCACTCACATTTTGGGAGCGGATGCTGCTCAAGCTAAAGATATGCCCCCAACTCTTGAACAGTTCTCACTTGCTTTGGCCGATAGCTTAGATGACCGACCGTTAGGCATGGTTACCAATGATTTAACAGTAGGCCTCTTGTTTGGTGAGCCATCTGGCTTCACCCAAGGATGAAGGTAGTAGAACAAAGAGGAGCCGCATCTTTTCCTGGCCGGAGAGGAATCAAGGTCCATCTCATTAAAGCCGAACATTTAGTCTCGTTCCCGATAACAATAGGGAACATCTGGTCTTGTTTGGTTTTTCTTTCAAGGATTTTGTCTTTCTTGCAATTTTGTGAACTTTGAATGCATCATTTCCTCCATTTCTCGGAACTTATCGTGGAATTTGGACCCACTAGGACTCGGCGGGATTTCTAGTAAATCAAGCTCTCAGGGGTGGAAGCCAGCCCCCACTACTCAATGTTATCACCCTGCAGGATTCGACAATGGATTTGTCTTCCTCAGTCTCTTCGAACTTTTCCAATCCTGCTATTTTCCCCCAGTCTTCAGGAGTAATATGATCCCTGAGGGTCAATCCTTTCCCTTCCCCCCTTTGCCCTTGAAAATGAAAAATCACTACCAATGTAAAAAAATGAAATGAACAATTGCTACTTCTTTATTAAATTACACCAAAAAGAATGTAAGAGAAAACAAAGAGCCAACCTAAAACTTAACTACCCCTTGCCCTCCCACTGAACCCTTCTTTCTATACAAAAAAAAAGGAAGAGCGCACCAAAACAAAAAAGAATAAAGAAAAAATTCCGCAACTTATGTTCTCATTGCAGTGGCACCTGTTAAAGTGGTGGCAAGAAAGAAAAGACCAAAAAGAAGGGTTTTTTAATACCTCTGACGAACTGAACCAAGCAGTCTGATCATCCTTGCCCGTCCCCCTCTTCTATCAACCGTTGAAAGAGCATCGCCTAGGGATGAACCATATCGATCCAAGGTTGCAAGGAAAGAAGAAAGGTAAACCAGACCATAGGAATCTTCTGATGAAGTCAATCAGAGAGGATGGTTAGGTTCTTTGTTGCCTCATCTGCTTAGCTTATAGAATCACACAGTTCTAGCTATAGATATGCTCAAATCACACGGTTTATCACGATAGACATTCCAATCAATGGTTGGACGATCAATACCATCGAACTATTCTATTCCACTGCTGAATGATGGAAACGAAAGCTTTTTCTTACTGATGGAGTGATCCTAGGAGTTCAGACTGACGGTTAGATGGTTGTTCGCTTGTGTGCTTCTTTTTCTTCCCACTCAAAAACAAGTGTTACAGAATGTTATTCAAATAGGTATGATCCCACCTATCCCTCCAGAGCTAGGCACCTACTTCAGAATGAGAATCTTCGACAGAGATTGTTCCTTCAGTTTAGCAATCAATTAGATTCATACTGGCTTAGCTTGAAGCATGGCTTGCCGTTTCGAGGCTCGATGCTACTCTTGGGAACATTATTGATACATTGACTTTCAAGCATCTCGTAGTTGAGCGGTACTAATCAACAGTACCAAGATGGAAAAGGACTGTTGAACATGGATAAAACGAGAGTCGAACTCGCATGTCTCTCTTTTCCTATTAGTTAGGAAAGAAAGCCGATATAAACAGCTCCATATTAACGAATTGCCTCTGACTACTCTTCCCAGGCTGGTCAAACTATAGGATTCCCATTCATTTTGTCAAATTATTGGACAGACAGGTCAACCACTTGACCGAGGAGAGTAAGGTTCGTCACCACAGTCCCGAGAGAAGGTCTAGTTTAAAATCAAACCGAAGACAAAGCAACGAATGAAAGGAAGGACGGCTCGCTTTACAACCAGGGTGGGTCTCCTCAATGTGTATTCGACTACTCATTACGGAACTACCGATTGATCTGATTAGACCCCCGCTAGCTCGATATTCTGAGTAGCTTTATCACTACCTTCAAAGACTCAGGTTTGATCATAGGCAAGGAAATCGTTCCAATTCTATATATGAAAAAAATGAAAGAGGAAAGCGTAAATCAATTTAGTTATCTTAGCTCTTTCAGGGAATCTTCTCTAGAGCCCTACCTGGAGTACTAGGATCTTTCCTTAGTCCTCCCAGAGACTGCATGCAAGAAAACCGTAGGAAGAGGACAAGCTAGAAGAACACTCCCAAGATAAACTCCAAATCCATCCCCGAGGAAGAAGAAAGCTCACTGATACTGTATTGCTAGAAACTGGCACTGCAACTTCTGGGTTTTACCTTAGGATTGCACTTTTCTCTACAATTCGCTCAAGGGGGATTTTCTAGATAGACTAGGGGATCTTTTCTATTGTAACTATCCTCCTTTATCAAGTTTGATAACTGGTTTGACATCGTCTTTATTATTACTCAGAAACTGATGCTAGAAGGGTGGGCTTTTTCACTTTTGCTTTCTTTGTCTGTAGAGAAAGCCTCACCAAGGAAAAAAAAATCGATATAGCATAGCCCTACTAAAAAAGAGGATTCTTAGAAAGATTCTTCTACTTGCCTTGGACTTGCTTGAGACTAACACTTCCAAAAAACAAGGGAAATCCATTATCCAAATAGTGCTTAAAAGGAAATCCGGATCACTTGGAACTACCACTAAAACGTATGATTTAGCTTACTATACTTGTTGATGTAGCATTAAAAACTATATTGTTGCTCTTGCCACCAGCATTAAAAACCGCTGATACGCTGTTTGGATTAGATGTCGCAATATCGGTTGTAGTATTTCTGCTCTTTCTATAAGCTAAGAGAGATGTCGTATAATCGGTTGTTAAAGAGATTATCTCATATGTCGCAATATCCGCTATTCATGATCTTAGAATTCATGGACCAAAGTCACAAATCGCTTGTTCTCATTCAAGCATGAGTTCATTTAAAGTCGGCAAGGGGAATCAGAGAAAGGGTAGTTTAGTCAACAATCATGACCATGGGAACATTTGTTCGCTTTCTAGGTACCCCCGGATCTACTAGTCATCGCCTTTGAGCTGGGAAAAGCATTTACCTGGAGTCGGCTATTCCTGATTCAGCAAAGGAAAGAAGCCTTTATCCCAAGACTAACTTCGGATTGAATTCTTTTATTCGGACTGAGTCTAATCATGATTTTGTCTTGATTATGATATTACCTCCCTCTGTCGCAATAGAAATCGAGAATGGAGGTGACTTCACTACACTTGCTTATATAAAGCAATTCCAACTCTCTAGCCTTAGTACTACTGACTTTGCACCTGATTCCATTTCTTTTCGGCATCCCTTCTCAGACGTCTTCTTCCTTGCCTAGCTCCTATAGACAACAGGTTCATGGTGGCAAATCCGCTGCTAGCATGTTGAATAAACAAAAGGAGATTCCAACATTGATGTGAACGTGGGTGCCCTGATCTTTCGATGAGAGGATAAATCAATTGGATGGAGCGACGTTGGCGATCCGACTACAACTGTCCAGGGACGTTGCGCCTTAGCAATTGTTACACCAACTCCAGAGGTTGTTCGCAATCTCGACGAATGCACAATCAGGCCAACCACGAGGTAATTGTTCCTGTAAGCAATCGAGAACTAGCAAGAACAAGATGAACAAGCAACTTAATTTGCGAATAAAAGATGAAGGTTTAACTCAGAGAACAAACGGTGGGTTCCGAAGACGAGCAAACCGGCGATCTAGCCGATCACGGGATTACACGATAAAGTAGCGACCTTAACTTTAATCTAACAAAACCCAATTTGTTTGTGGCGGCTCTAAGGGTATTAATAGGATGGGATGACGGCCACAGGGGTTTTGGGGTCGTTCTCCAACCCTAGGATGCGTCCCTAATGGACCCGACTTGATACATGGCCTTCGGCCCAAAAACGGTGATGCAGCACCTTAAACAGGGACCCCTCATCACTAAAACAACGATTGCGGACGATTCCGAGCAGATATAAACATGAGTCTTGATCTGTTGGAAAGTAGACTTGATAAGCTTTCCGTGAAGTACTAGAACTCCCAAATCGGAGTTCGTATGAAGTCGTGGCGGCCGTCACAAGTTGGCGTTGTTGTACAGTCCGATTCCAGCCTGCGCGAATCCCTTTTCTAGTTGATCTCCTCCATCATTCCTGAGCAATAACAACATGCATGGATCTCCATGCTCCACATAAGTTGGAGACAAACTTAGAAACGAACTCACCTGATAATTAAGCTGATGTGCACGAGCGCGAGTAAGCGGCGGCGTAGGTGTGGACGTATCGACAGTGTTGATGTCCTCATCATACATCCTTCCTCCCGTCCGCCTCAAATGCGGTTAGGGGATTTCATCCCTTTAAATGGAGTGATCATGCTTGTGAAAGAAAGCACTTTTCTCAATTTCATGCACGAAGAAAGATCCAGAATTCAATTCACCTTTTGCATTAGTCTTTCTCGATGGGATGAAGACAAGGAACTGACAGATGCCATGACTTAATAGGGTATCCCACCCAATAGTCAAGGCGGAAGGGGATTGATGCATCGAATGCCCTCTTAGAAAGTGAAGTGGAAGAATCTTTAGTTATAAAGAATCAGTTATCACAATATCAGGATTATCGCAATATCCACTGCTATTGATATTGAATACGGTTTTATCTGGTTAATGGTTGGTGCCTCTCCTTTCGGTTCGACTCTAATTGCTTTAATGACTGTCTTGGTCTTGGTTCCTTGAGCGTCGACTGTATCGGTTCCGGTTCTTTGGTTGGCTTTTGGTTTAATGAAAATCTCTCCTCTCCTCCTTTATTAGAGGAAGTCTTCCCCTTTCCTTTGTCCTAGAGCTAGAGCAGAATTAGGACAGTAGGGATGAGGGATGGTCTTGGGCAATAGGTTTACTTTGGATTGGACAAATAGGGGTTGCTCTTAGGCAGCTAGAGACTAGACTGTTCCAGTCCCTTTGGGTTCTTAAAAAGAATATGCTGTTCTCTTTCCTCTTGCTATCGAATCAGCTATTGGTAATATCATAGGTAAGAATGAAGCCAATGCAATGCTGGTGGAGAAATGCGCTGCGGAAAAAGGGAGAAATGTTCTTTCCTATGAAGAAGGCCACTAAGGTCAAAGATAACATACATGCCAAGGTTTGCTTCTATAGATGTTCCAGAGTTTTGATACAAATAAAAGAATGGTGGAATCTGGTCAATCTCCATCTCTTTTATGGCGGATTCTTTTTTCGAGGACCTGGCAACAACTCTCTCAAGACGGTAGGGGAACCCCAGTGAAATCAGTAATCAACGCACTCCCACTCCTCTTGCTCCAATTCCTCTCTTTCCTACAAAAGCTCCAACTTATCTAGACTGGTCAACAATTCTTCCTTTGTTCTCCTAATCTCTCCATTCACATCTGCACTCCACCCCCTAAAACACTTTCTCATTTGTTGTAAATGTACTCCAAAGGCTTCCCCAATTCTCCTTTTAACAACTATGCATGCCACTAAAACTCCATCCTCTGAATAAAGTCTTCTTGTTGAAACCCATGATCTTTTAAACTTGAAAACCCTTTGAACAGTTCAGTCTCACACTCCAGCAACAAAGGAACATGGTCTGAACCATATCTAGGAAGGGCAGTCACCACAGCATGGGTATACAACATTTAATCCCCAGTCTATTGTAAAAAGGAATCTGTCTAACTTAGCAGTTGACCCAGCATTGTTCCAAGTGAATTTGCGCCCTTGCAAAGGTAGTTCCATCAGCTCTATATCCTCAATCAGCCCAAAACAATTCCTTGCTAACCCTAGCATGGAATTTCACACCTATTTTCTCACTTCTGGACCAAGTCCTCAATTTACAGATCATCATGTTTTCTTGGTATCTATAAATATAGAGCATCTAAAAAATTGTGATAATTGCAGTCTTGATAATGCTAACATAGTATTGGTAATCTAACAAGCCTTTCGTATTTTGATGCCAGTCACAACAGTTTGACAGGACCCATTTTTCCCATAAATAGTCAACTTGGAAGGACTTTTCAATCTCGGACTCAAACTGGTTCCTAGCTATTATTTAGAGATGCTCTTACCGAATCCCATGCTACGGAATGAACCTTGTTACCATCCGATTTAGCTCTTAAAGTATGGACATGGCTTCAAGCAGCTAATTACTCGGGTTCAAGTAGTTCGGCGTTGCCGGCAAGAGAGATGGAGTAACTAAGCCCTAACGTTAGATCCATTATCTCACAGAGTGAACGACTCAGACAATTCATCCCTTCCAGCGCAGGTGCCAGACATCGCCAAAATGAGTAAGTCTAAGTCGCCGAAGAGAGTATTTTTGGTTTCTCTTGCAAGCTCTAATAGTGATACAACAAAGGAAAGAATCTTCAGGCTATTCGCTTCCCTCTTTCAGTGTAGCCGGGTAGTTGTATCGGCAATGGGCGGTTTTGTTTTTGGAAAGAGCTCGAAGCACAAGAGTGATAATTTCAAAGCGTTGCTAGAAAAATAGATAACCAAATTGGACCCGAACTTACTTTGAATTGATGCTTCGTAGACTTCCTTCCAATAGCGGGTCTCAGCTAGAACCTGATTGTGCCCTCAATCTTCTGTTTTCATATAGCTTCACCGAACTTCCATACACTGATTGATTGTACGCTTGCTGTTCTCAGCTGGGCCTCGAATCTCCTCTGGTTTCACCTTTGCGAGTCAAAGTAATTTCCGGAAAGACACAGAGGAGCTCTCATGCGTGGACCAGCAGTAGCCCTCGAATCTCCTCTGGTTCACCTTTGCGAGTCAAAGTAATTTCCGAAAAGACACAGAGGAGCTCTCATGCGTGGACCAGCAGTAGCCCTGTCCTCTCCTCTTTGTTGGAAGATGAGTACACATCGGGTAATCCGCCCACGAGAGCCCAATCACAAGAGGCTCATACAGAAAGCAATCAGCCCATAGCCCAATATCGAGACCACAGCCTATTATTCAAACCACAAAGGATCCGTCTTTCATCGTCCAATCTTCTCGATCGAACATATTGACATCAATACTCCTTTCCATGGCCATTCACAGTCCGCGACGATCAACCACTCATGCCCAAGATCACTACTCAACCAAAAACTAGACTTCCAAGATCCATCTCACTCAGACCCTTTTGAATGTAGCGGATAACAACGAAGCGGGGCTATCGAATTGATATGTATTCGAGTCTTAGGAGCTGGTAATCACTGATATGCTCATATTGGTGATATTATTGTTGCTGTAATCAAAGAAGTAGTGCCCAAAAGAATCATTCATCCCCATAGTACTCCTACCTTCCTACCTGCTCAAAAGGAATCCTCACTATACCAACAACAGCTTAGAAAGTTCTGAAATAGGAGTGCCATATAAGCAAACACTTTCATTACTCCAAGCGCATATGTCAAATGTCAGGATTAAGCATTACTAACTCTTTCCATATCAGCTACCTTGAAGCGCTTTGGTCTAAGGGCTGCTTTCTTTGCCACTTTTCTCTTTATGGGGCCAATAAACATAGAAAGAATTGACTAATTACATAAAGGTTCTGTCTGCTGATTGAGATACCCGTCTCATTAGCAACACTGATCCTAGTATATTTCGTAATGTTAAGGCTATAAGTATTCCCCTACTACTCGAGTAACTAAACATACGCTAAACTAATGGATACATAGTGATGCGAGGTTCGGTCCTGATCTTTCGATGGAGAAGGTAATCACGATTGGTGGAAGAAACCGACGTTCACGGCCCGACTACAACTATCCACGATGTTGCGCCTTAGCGACCGATACACCGATTCCAGAAGGTGAACGCGATCTTGTGGAGCACGATCAACCGGCCACGAGGGCTCTCATCCTGCAAGCAATCGTAGAACAAGCAAGAGCGAGTTGAACAAGCACTGAATTGCTAAATCAAATATGAAGTTTCAATCTGAAAATACAAGAGGTGGGTTCCAATAACAAGAAGACAGGCGATCTAGTCGACACGCGCGCTTCAAGCGAAGTAGCAGTGGCTAAAACTTCAATCTATCAAAACCCAACTGTTCATGGCGGCTCTAGAGACATATAAATAGATGGAAGGACAACCTCGAGGGTGTTGGGGTCGTTCTCCAACCCTAGGATGCGCCCCTAATGGGCTCAACTTGATACACAGCCCACGGGCCAAAATAAGGTGGCGCAGCACCGTAGACAGAAAAGGTCTCAGTAGTATTTCGACGTTTCTGGACGATTCTGATAAGATATGGACGTGAGGCCAGATCCATTGGAAAGTAGACTTTATAAGCTTTTCATGAAGTACTTGAACGTCCCAAACGGAGTCCGTATGAAGTCGTGGCGGCCGTTAGAAGTTGGTGCTGTCCTGCAGTCCGAATCCAATCGGCGCGACTCCCTCTCCTGGATGGTGCTCTCCTTGTTCTCCTTGGTTTCTAAGCAACACAAGAGTACACGGGTTTCCATGGTCTAAAGAAACCGAACATGAACTTAAGAGTGAACTTACTTGATGATTTAATTGACGTGCACGGCGCGAGTCATAGGACCTTCTATAGGTGTAGACGTAGGTGAGGATGTATCGATGTGTTGATGTCCTCATCACATAGACTCTCCAAACTCTCATGAATAGCTCATCCCCTGCTTGGTAAGTAAGGCAAATAGCCTCGCAAATAGAGTATAGTAAAATGTCTAACCGGCTGTAGATGATTTGACTGATACAACTAGTTACTCCCGCGGACATGAACTTACATGAAAGTAAACTTTGAAAACAAGTTGACTTTCGTTAGGGATCCACTCTTTAACTAAACGAAGTGGACAATACTTCAAGCTGCTACTCAGTTCTCATACACATGTTTCTATAAATGCATGCAATCTTTCTTTCGTTTTCTTCATCCTGCGAAGACAGATGTCATGACTTAAAGACCATCCCGTCAAACATAATGCAAAGTGGGCAAGGAGCTAGCTATAGGTAGTACATTATTGAGAGTCTCGACTGGGCCTATGGGATAAACTTCATTGAGATAGCGGGTGATATTACTTTGATATAAAACACTTCCTGCCTTGAAGAAAGAAAGATAGATGAACAAGGTATTGACAAAAGAAAGCGCAACATCTGTTTGCATAAGAGAAGTAGAAAGGCGAGTCGACCAGAGCAATGGTTGAGGGGTCTTCCGCGCTAGCAATCAATCCTGTTAGAGGAAAATGCCTTCTTCTGCATCCAACTATAAGGCAATTAAGTGGAAGGCATTGTTGAAGAAAATAGGCCGGGGTCGATTTCAACATTGAATTTCATAGTAGTTAGTGAACATCCCTCATGTTAGGCACATATGCTGTTGGCTGCTTTGGTACGAACGGTACTATTTGGTACGAAAGGAATAGCCACCTAATAAAGGGAAGATTCCTATCATCAGAAGAAGAAGTTGGCAATCTACTAATCAAGATCGAGCAAAATGGATAGTTCCATTAACTATATGGCATTTCTAGCCCGAAAAGTATGAGGTACACATAGGTAGGGAGCATCATTGTACTCAATCCTGCTTAGGTAGAGCAAGACAAACGGATCTATCATTCCGCAAGAAGTTTCCTTTTTCTGGGTAAGAAGAGGGTTTTTAAAAACCGTCGACCAAGAAGAATACCTTCTCCAAGCAATCGAACTCTTCCTTTCTTTCTATAGCCACTGTACTCCATCGAGGATAAGACGGATACGCGATTTCTGCACTTCCTCCGCTAGCCCCCTCTGTGGATAGCACTTTCTTTCGAAAAATTGGCAGTGACTGCGTACCATTAAAGGGAGTTAGTGGGCACCGTAAGTAGTAATCGAGAACTTGATGAACATACCAACCAGTATGTGAATCCGTAAAACAAGTGGAGAAGAGAGGCTATATCTAGCTTTCCCTGCCTGGTGAGCCTGTTCACCTAGTCTTTCCATGCTTTCAGTGGCATATGACTATCTGAATGCCATATACCAATCTCAATCCTCCAGCTAATAACCTATCACACACAGTGTGCTATCTCCCTTTTCTCCATCTGCAGAAACTCCCTTCCCTATGTGACTTCAGCTTGAACTGGATGCGGAATTCTCGTTTTGTAAAGATCTCCTTGGCTTATTATTTCTCATGTCTCTATATAGGTATTCTTGTGTCTCTGCTCTGTTGAGCCTTGTTGCCATTTATTATTGCTATGTGCCCAACCGCTCCTATTGACCAGTGCTGTCTGACCTTCGAAAGGGAAAGATAATAAGATTGGGGAGAATACCTTGTTATGGCCTTTTCCTTGGATATGAGCAGCTACTCAATGGATTTACCACTAGCATTTTATTGACTAGCTTTTCCAATCAATTAAAGAAGAGGCAGGTGATAAGAATAGTGGAGTGGAGACAGAAAGAAAAATGACAAAAGTATGAAACACCGTGTTTTTGTCCCCCTCGGTAGACCTTCCAATTGTATGAAAAAAGTATGATCACCATATGGCAAAAGTAATAAATCTCTTTTGTGATAGAATGAGCACAAGCAAGATGGATGGAGTTGTCAGCTAACAAACAAGATGAAATATTAAGATAAGCCCTCCTCCCCCTTAGTATGAAAAGAGAAAGCGCGATTTTGGCACTGGAACCACTCCCACTCCAGTGCGTGCTACTTCTCTCCTCTTTTCATTCTAGATAGAGAGAGCAGCCTCCTCGGCTAGCGACTGCCTACCAATAGAAGCACTCTTCCATCCATACCGCCCCTTAATCCAAATATAGATCTACAAGCCCCTTAGGTAGGAGTGGGCTCTCGCTGCAAGAGGGGGAGTATTTCTCGAATGATAATTCTGTGTGTGAAAGTCCCATCATCGTTGGGTGGCATCTAGGATCTGATATGTGGGGGTCAGAGTGAGAAGATGGTTTTGGCCACGGAGTTGAGTTCGGAAGAATCCTAGTTTCTTTTTTTTTCATTTTATGGAACACCCGCTTGCTAACTTACTTTTTGTCAAGCCCGTCTCCACGAGATTGATTTTCATCCGAGGGGCAACGTCCCAAAGCTGGACTTCCCGCTCAAAGCTCCCTATTCTGAGTGGTTGATAAGCCTGCTCATACGAGAAGAGCCCTAGTTTTTTCGGAACCAAACAATTGAGAGTGGCCCGATGCACCGGAGCCGTGTGACCAGCCCAAGCATACCACGAACAATCGATGCGTCTGCCAAACTACTTCAAAAAGGAAAACACGAGCTAAACCAGTAAGTAGTTGCTTTGGACTGTGATTTCGTAAGCGAATTGCTTTAACACTCCTCTTTCAATCAAAGTTTTGGCAGACCAAACTGGTTATTCCACGTTAGTAAAGGAAAGAAAAAAAATAGCAATCGAGTAGTTCAAACGAGTATAGATTTATACAGGTAGACATCAGGTTAGTAGAATAGATAGACAAGGAACAAGTAAGGGGGCAATGCTTACTCCCACTTAAACTTCTCCAACAATGCCGAGGGGTTGATACCTTCTACCCTTTCAATTCTATTACCAATAGACCGCCCTTACGTTTATTTTGCGCGGATTGGGGAAACACCTACCTTAAGCTACGCAATTTCACTCTTTAGGGTAGGGATTCTGGAGACGAAGCATAATCTAGAGACGAAGCAGACACCACAAAACCATCTTCAGGTTCGAACCCAACTACAGAAAGTAGAAATCTCCATTCCTACACTAATTCGGCTCTTTTCTTGTCTCGGACCTGTGAAAAGCCACACTCGTACCAACACCCACGGAGAACGTTGCACCTCTTCTGATCAAATTGGATGAGTCAGTAATCGATCGAGCAATTCATTAAACGATATCTGTATTATGAGTACCTCTTCTGAACCATACTGCTCTTTTGGTAAACGGTCAGAATCAGTAAAAAAATGAGTTCCTTCTTCAAATCCATCAGTCACATCCGCCCTGCTGTCTCAATCGGTTGAACTGTATTTGGTCAACTATAAGAAACTGGTTGGTAAAGGTCAACGGTCCTATTCAAGCATTGGCGCATAACGGGAGGCTAGCTCAGTAGAATTAGTTCTTTAGTTTAGGAGTGAATGCATCTCCAACTAGCAACTGAATAAACACTCCATCTTTTTTGTAGATAGTCTGAGTTCAAGTTACTGGACTAGCTTCGGCTTCTTCCTTCGAGTTAGAGTGCCCAATGCTAATATTCTCAAATGCCTTAACCATAATGGGAGTGGCACATTCGTTTAGACTTCATCCTTTATACGCTTATGGACAGGCAGAAATGAACGGATACCATTCTCCAGAGATAGTAGCTTAATTAGCTTAGGTTTCAATCCTAACGCACGAGAAGAAAAACAAAAAGGATGGACTTCCAGTATGATAGGGCCGGACCTCAATGGTCCTTTATGTCTGAAGCGGATGTGGGCGTGGTAAACCGAATCTGAGCCGTGTGCACTGCCAGGCGTCGGAACGCTAATCGGAGCACATAGAGTGAGCGGTGGCAAAGCAGTCATCGGCGTGTGTATCTCCCCCTGAGAAGAGGCTTTGGGGTAGCGAGGCAAATCCTGTTTCATCAAATGTGACATGTCTTGAGATGAGTTTTTTCGGCATGCGGGGATCATAACACCAGTACCCCTTGTGCTGATCACTATAGCCAACGAAAATATATGACTTTTTCACAAAGGATTGACTTTGGCCACACCGTCTTGATCAAAGAGCTCGGGTTACACAAATCTCCCTTCTTTGTGTATTGGAACAGCTACCACTTCCTTAGAACAACACTAACTTACCGCTCTATACTAAAAAAAAGAAAGAGAATAGTTGATGAGGACATCAACACCATCGATACGTCCACACCTATGCCGCCGCTTACTCGCGCTCGTGCACGTCAACTTAATTATCAAGTGAGTTCGTTTCTAACTTTGCCTCCAATCTATGTAGACCATGGAGATCCATACGTGTTGTTGTTGCTCAGAAATGATGGAGAAGGTCAACAAGGAAAGGAAGGAGATCAACAAGGAAAAGGATTCGCGCAGGCTGGAATAAGACTATACGACAGCGCCAACTTGTGACGGCCGCCACGACTTCATACGAGCTCTGATTTGGGAGTTCTAGTACTTCACGGAAAGCTTATCAAGTCTATTTTCCAAAGGATCCAGATTCATACTCATATCTGCTCGGAATCGTCCGCAATCATCATTTTAGTGACGAGAGATTTCCTATTTAAGGTGCTGCGACATCGTTGTTGGGTCGAAGGCCCATGTATCCCTATGGTCGTCCTCCCATCCTATTAATACCTTTAGAGCCGCCACAAACAGATTGGGTTTAGTTAGATTAAAGTTAGCATCACTACTTTACCGTGTAATCTTGTGATCGGTTAGATCGCTGGTTCGCTCATCTTCGGAACCCTCCGTTTGTTCTCTGAGTTAAACCTTCATTTTTTATTCAACAAATTAAGTTGCTTGTTCATCTTGTTCTTGCTAGTTTTTGATTGCTTACAGGAACAATTACCCTCATGGTTGGGCTGATCGTGCATCCGTCGAGATTGCAAACAGCCTCTAGAGTTTGATGTAACAATTGCTAAGGCACAACATCCCTGGACGGTTGTAGTCGGATCCCAACGTCGCTCCATCCAATCGACTTATCCTCTCATCGAAAGATCGGGACACCCACGTTCACATCAAAAACCATTACGCATTTGAAAGTTTCCCACGGTGATCTAATATCACTTCAAGAAAATAACGCGAGAACCCGCGGTGAAGAAATAAGGAGATCTTTCTATATCGACATATCAGTTGGAAAAATCATAGGCAAATTACTACCGGTCAGAATCTGGAGAAGAACAAAAATAGAATGGTTCAGCTTACTCACAACTCAAAGGGGATGCCGCTTACTACTCAAATCCTGGTTTTTGCAAGAGTTGTGTTCTTATATGCAAGAAGAAGACTTCGAAAGAACAAAGAAGTTTGGATCCGCAAAAAGTATGCTTAGGCAGTTCCTTCGCTGAACACAACAGAATGAAGAGGAATTTGTTTCATTTCAAATACTTCTTATTATTGAAAACAGCGAAGGAGAAAACCGAAATCTTCCTACTCGAACAAAAAGTCCTTTTGTTTACAAGTCTTCTTTATATAGTAATTCGACCTATTTCTCTAGATCCCCGTTTACTAGGAAGATAAGAATCAAAAGGATCAAACTACCTACTCATTATTCGGAGGTGAATCATTCATGTGAACATGGGTGTCCCTATCTTTCGATGAGAGGATAAGTCGATTGGATGAACCGACGTTGGCGATCCGACTACAACCGTCTAGAGACGTTGCGCTTTAGCAATCGTTACACCAACTCCAGAGGCTGTTCTCAATCTCGAGGATGCACGATCAGCCCAACCACGAGGGTAATTGTTCCTGTAAGCAATCGAGAACTAGCAAGAACAAGATGAACAAGCAACTCAATTTGCGAATAAAGATGAAGGTTTAATTCAAGAGAACAAACGGTGGGGTTCCGAAGACGAGCAAACCGGCGATCTAACCGATCACGGAATTACACAGTAAAGTAGCGACGCTAACTTTAATCTAACAAAACTCAATCTGTTTGTGGCGGCTCTAAAGGTATTAATAGGATGGGAGGATGACCACAGGGGTGTTGGGGTCATTCTCCAACCCTAGGACACGACCCTAATGGACCCAACTTGATTCATGGGCCTTCGGCCCAAAAATGGTGACGCAGCACCTTAAACAGGAAATCTCTCGTCTCTAAAATGATGATTTTAGACGATTCCAAGCAGATATGAGCATGAATCTTTATCCGTTGGAAAGTAGACTTGATAAGCTTTCAACGAAGTACTAGAACTCCAAATTAGAGTTCGTATGAAGTCGTGGCGGCTGTCACAAGTTGGTGCTGTCGTACAGTCCGAATCCTGCCTGCACGATCGCTTTCTTTGTTGATCTCCTCCATTCATAAGTGTGGATGTATCGATGGTGTTGATGTCGTGTTGATGTCCTCATCCATCATAGAACACTAAAAACTATGGTATCTTATGGACCTAACATAGGTCACATCCCTCACGACATAAGATTGAAAGATCCAAACCTTCCTCTTCGGAGCAGAAACGGACGTGGCCAAAATATATAAAAAAAGATCGGCCTAGTCGCTCATAGGGGCATATCTACCCGGGTAGAGGATAGTCTAGATCCATTTTTAGATTAATCTCTCTCTATATAGATAGGTATCTTTGTGGATAGAGATAAAGATAGGGGTCCCTATAAAACGAAATATATGGAAAACGTGCATTTTTGACTACTACTACTATTTCTTAGACTTTTTCAAGGAAACATCGTTTTTTTCTATTTTTATTGAATTGGTTGGAGCATAGACGAGCAAGCAGAGCCCAGGAAAGAGGTCAGATCGTCATAGAGCAGTCGACTATAAGTATAAGACTGCTGGCATGAGAGAAAGGCAGTCTCTCTCTGGAAACATGGCCTAATTTCTCTTTTTTCTTTTCACACGGGCAACATTTGGAATAAAACAGACCATGAACATGAGTTTCAAATGTAAAAAAAAAAAGGTATGAAAGTGATGAGGACATCAACACCATCGATACATCCTTACCTACATCTACACCTACACAAGGTCCTATGACTCGCGCCCGTGCACGTCAATTAAATCATCAAGTAAGTTCACTCTTAAGTTCATGTTCGGTTTCTTTAGACCATGGAAACCCGTGTACTCTTGTGTTGCTTAGAAACCAAGGAGAACAAGGAGAATACCATCCAGGAGAGGGAGTCGCGCTGGTTGGATTCGGACTACAGGACAGCACCAACTTCTAACGACCGCCACGACTTCATACGGACTCTGTTTTGGATGTTCAAGTACTTCATGGAAAGCTTATAAGGTCTACTTTCCAATGGATCTGGCCTCACGTCCATATCTTATTAGAATCATCCAGAACATCGAAATACTACCGAGACCTTTTCTGTCTATGGTGCTACGCCACCTTATTTTGGCCCGTGTGGGCTGTGTATCAAGTTGAGCCCATTAGGGGCGCATCCTAGGGTTGGAGAACGACCCCAACCCTCGAGGTCGTCCTTCCATCTATTTATATGTCTCTAGAGCTGCCATGAACAGGGGGTTTTTTGATAGATTGAAGTTTTAGCCACTGCTACTTCGCTTGAAGCGCGCGTGTCGACTAGATCGCCCGTCTTCTTGTAATTGGAACAAACCTCTTGTATTTTCAGATTGAAACTTCATATTTGATTTAGCAATTCAGTGCTTGTTCAACTCGCTCTTGCTTGTTCTCGATTGCTTGCAGACGAGAGCCCTCGTGGCCAGTTGATCGCGCTCCACAAGATCGCGTTCACCTTCTGGAATCGGTGTATCGATCGCTAAGGCGCAACATCGTGGATAGTTGTAGTTGGGCCGTGAACGTCGGTTTCTTCCCACCAATCGTGATTACCTTCTCCATCGAAAGATCGGGACCGAACCTCGCATCAAGTGGTATCAGAGCTCAAGGTTGTTCGGTGAGAGATTTCAGATCCCATCTGTTATTTACCTACAGTCCAGAAAAAGACAAAAAAAATAGTAGATTAGTTTCCATAGTCCCATAACCCTTTTGTGGCCTGTTTACTACTACTGCTTAGTTAGGGTTTGTTGAGTCTTCGGATACATCGCCGTGTCGAGTTGCTGGTCTTAGTGTTTAATTTCCTTAGAGTTTCGAGTTCTAGTAACGTTTCTGTCACCGAAGTATCACTTGTCCGACTAGTTTTGTTTTCCGAGTCCTAATACTTGTAACCGAGTCACGTTTTTGTCGAAGAGTGTTGGATCCGAGTCCTAATCCTTGTGACACAGTAACAGCAGCGACTCGGATAGTACTCCTCTGGTCTGTTAATAAGCTACACACGCGAACAACTCCATTGTTTGGAGGTTTGCCTTACTTCAGAGAGAGAGAGAAGTGTTGGATTGCCATTATACCCCTGGTCAAAAAAAAAACTGTGTGGGGTGAAGTGTTTGGATTGCTGTCCTCTGAGTAGAGTTAAAGTTTTGAGGGTCTCTCTGCAAAAAAAAAGAGCAAAAAAAAGAGAGGAGAGTTTCTTGTTCTTCTTGACGGTGTCCTTATTCGTGACATTCATTTGTGTCCAGGCTCGGGTCTCTAGCACGGTTGTTAGCCTAGGACCAGCACGGTACCGGTTTTGAACGATTACTCAGCTTACTTATAACTAACGTGATACTAGTATTTTTCCTTGTGCAACACTTTCAGCCATCCTACAGCTCTACATACCCGTCTACAGCTTGACAGGTGTTGTTGCTCGGCACCAATACACTTTTTCCAGGGTCGCCGACTTGTTGGTAGCCGTCACCCTCCTGTTGAGCATGGTAAGAATTGGTAAGAGTTTGTGTGAACAGGCTGAGAGTGAGAGCCTTGCAGTAGCCACATCCTAGTAGTGTTAGGGAGTCTATTTTTCTTCACTTGTTTTTTTTCTTTCTTGTTGTGTCTCTAACCATGTCAGGTTCCGGCGATGACGAGGCCATTCAGTCCCCTCGCACCAGGGGTATCATACAACATTTTGAACGAAAGGTGAGGCTCTATACTGAAGGAATTGATGCAGATTTGCAGGTGACTAATGAGAAGCTAGGAGCATTGGAGTCCACACAAATTCACACCAACAATAATCTTGCTACATTGGAGACGTCGGTCGCCACACTAAACGCCAATCTTGCTGCCATAATGAGGCGTTGGATGACCAACAATTGAACCGCAACCACGATGATGACAATTTTGATGAGTATTCTGCGGATACAGAACACGATGACCAAGAGGCTCGTCTTTGTCGACGGTTGCGTCGCAACCGCCAAGGTATGGCTGAACGTAATAATAATGATGCTTTTAGTAAGATTAAATTTAAGATACCTCCATTTGATGGTGCTTATAACCCTGATGCCTACATTACTTGGGAAATAGCTGTTAATCAAAAGTTTGTTTGTCATGAGTGTCCTGAGGATAAAAGAGTTAGGGCTGCTACTAGTGAGTTCACTGATTTTGCTTCTGTCTGGTGGATAGAATTTAGTAAGAAAAATCCTGATAACATACCACAAACTTGGAATGTTTTGAAACGGGTCATGCGGGCTAGATTTGTTCCTTCTTACTATACACGAGATCTATTAATTAAGTTGCAACAATTGAGACAGGGAGCTAAAGTGTAGAAGAATATTATCAGGAGTTGCAAATGGGTATGTTGCGTTGTGAGATAGAGGAGGATGAGGAGGCAGCGATGGCTAGGTTTTTAGGGGGTTAAATCGGGAAATTCAGGATATTCTTGAATATAAAGAGTACAATAACATAACCCGTTTGTTTCATCTTGCTTGTAAAGCTGAACGTGAAGTGCAGGGACGACGCGCGAACTCTAGGACTAATGTTTCTGCAGGGAAAGCTAATTCATGGCAGCCATCCACGACCCCTACCTCGAATCGGCGTCCTCCACCACCGTCTTCCTCCTCGAGCCATCCCACGCCATCGGTATCCAACTCCAACACCAAGCCACGCACTACTCCAACTAATTCAGTGAGTCGCACACCCACGTCGTCAAAGGTTGGTTCAGCCCCTGCCGAGAGTACCGCGTCTGTTGCCTCTACAGGGAGAACTAGGGATATTCAGTGTCATCGATGTAAAGGGTATGGACATGTGCAGCGTGACCGTCCAAGCAAGCGTGCTTTGGTAATTAAAGAGGATGGTGAGTATTCGTCCGCTAGTGATATCGATGAAGATACAAATGTTGTGCTTGCAGCTGACTATGCAGGTAATGAAGATCCTTCTGAAGTGCATATTGGTGCTGATGATGCGGATCACTATGCAAGCCTCATTGTGTAGCGTGTGCTTAGTGCACAGATGGAGAAAGTGGAGCAAAACCAGTGGCACATATTGTTTCAAACCAAGTGTGTCATCAAGGATCATTCATGCCGCATGATTATTGATGGAGGCAGCTGCAACAACTTAGCTAGTATCGATATGGTGGAGAAGCTGGCCCTTAGCACCAAACCACACCCTCACCCGTACCACATACAATGGCTCAACAATAGCGGTAAGGCAAAGGTAACCAGGTTGGTGCGCATTAATTTTGCTATTGGATCATATCATGATGTTGTTGAATGTGATGTTGTGCCTATGCAAGCTTGTCATATTCTGTTAGGTAGACCATGGAAATTTGATAGAGATTCTATGCATCATGGTAGGTCAAATCAATATTCATTTTTACACCATGATAAGAAAATTGTGTTGCACCCTATGTCTCCTGAAGCGATTGTGCGTGATGATGTAGCTAAAGCAGCCAAAAATAAAAGTGAGAATCATGAAAATACCAAACCCGTTGCTAAAACCAATGAAATACGTTTGAAAGGAAAATGTTTGCTTGCTACTAAAGCTGATATTAATGAATTAATTGCTTCTACTTCTGATGTCTATGCATTGGTTTGTAAAGATGCTTTGAGTTCACTTTCCGATATGCAGCATTCTTTGCCCTCTACTGTTGCTAACCTTTTGCAGGAGTATTCGGATGTTTTTCCAAGTGAGATTCCTCCAGGGCTGCCACCTGTTCGAGGGATTGAGCATCAGATTGATCTCATTCCTGGTGCTTCCTTGCCCAATCGTGCGCCATACAGAACTAATCCGGAGGAAACTAAGGAGATTCAACGCCAAGTGCAAGAGTTACTCAACAAAGGTTATGTACGTGAGTCTCTTAGTCCTTGTGCTGTGCCAGTTATCTTAGTACCTAAGAAAAATGGAACCTGGCGCATGTGTGTTGATTGTAGAGCTATTAACAACATCACCATTCGATATCGTCACCCTATTCCACGATTGGATGATATGCTTGATGAATTGAGTGGTGCTGTACTGTTTTCAAATGTTGATTTGCGTAGTGGTTACCACCAGATTCGCATGAAATTGGGAGATGAATGGAAAACTGCTTTCAAAACTAAGTTTGGTTTATATGAGTGGTTAGTCATGCCTTTTGGTTTAACTAATGCACCTAGCACTTTTATGCGGTTAATGAATGAGGTTTTGCGTTCTTTTATTGGAAAATTTGTGGTGGTATATTTTGATGATATATTGATTTACAGCCAGTCTATGAATGATCATCTTAATCATTTACGTGCTGTTTTTAATGCTCTCCGTGATGCACGTTTATTTGGTAACCTTGAGAAGTGCACCTTTTGCACCGATCGAGTTTCTTTTCTTGGTTATGTTGTCACACGGCAGGGAATTGAAGTTGATCAATCCAAGGTTGAAGCAATACAAGGATGGCCTATTCCAAAGTCTGTTACGCAGGTGCAGAGTTTCTTAGGGCTTGCTGGATTTTATCGTCGCTTTGTGAAGGATTTCAGCGCCATTGCTGCACCATTAAATGAGCTTACAAAGAAGGGAGTACCTTTTACTTGGGCGGAGGCACAGAAGAACGCCTTCAATATGCTGAAAAGTAAGTTGACAAATGCACCCCTCCTTCAGCTTCTTGATTTTAATAAGACTTTTGAGCTTAAATGTGATGCTAGTGGAATTGGTTTGGGTGGTGTTTTGCTACAAGAAGGAAAACCTGTTGCATATTTTAGTGAGAAATTGCGTGGGCCTTTGCTGAATTATTCTACTTATGATAAGGAATTGTATGCTCTTGTGCGTAGCTTAGAAACATGGCAGGATTACTTGTGGCCTAAAGAATTTCTTATACACTCTGATCATGAATCTTTGAAACATATTCGTAGTCAAGCCAAATTGAATCGTAGGCATGCCATGTGGGTTGAATTTATTGAATCTTTTCCTTATGTTATCAAACACAAAAAGGGAAAGAGAATATCATTGCTGATGCTTTGTCTAGACGATATGCTTTGTTGACACAACTTGATTATAAAATTTTTGGATTAGAAACAATTAAAGATCAATATGTGCATGATGCTGATTTCAAAGACATGTTGCAACATTGTAAAGATGGAAAGTCATGGAACAAATTCGTCCTCAGTGATGGATTTGTATTTAGAGCTAACAAGCTATGCATTCCAGCTAGCTCTGTTCGTCTGTTGCTGTTACAGGAAGCACATGGAGGAGGGCTGATGGGGCATTTTGGAGTAAAGAAGACGGAGGATATTCTTGCAGCTCATTTCTTTTGGCCAAAGATTAGACGAGATGTGGAGAGGTTTGTTTCTCACTGCACTACATGTCAAAAGGCTAAGTCACAATTAAATCCACATGGTTTGTATATGCCTTTACCTGTTTCTAGTGTTCCTTGGGAAGATATTTCTATGGATTTTGTGTTGGGTTTGCCTAGGACTAGGAGGGGGCATGAATAGCATTTTTGTTGTTGTGGATAGATTTTCCAAAATGGTACATTTTATTCCATGTCACAAATCTGATGATGCTACTCATATTGCTGATTTGTTCTTTAGAGAGATTGTTCGTTTGCATGGTGTGCCTAATACCATTGTTTCTGATCGTGATACTAAATTTCTTAGTCATTTTTGGAGAACGTTATGGCATAAGTTGGGGACTAAGCTTTTATTTTCTACTACTTGTCATCCCCAAACTGACGGTCAAACTGAAGTTGTGAATCGAACTTTATCCACTATGTTAAGGGCTGTTTTGAAACAGAATATTAAAATGTGGGAAGAATGTTTACCTCATATTGAGTTTGCTTATAATCGTTCTTTGCATTCTACCACAAAGATGTGTCCTTTTGAGATTGTTTATGGTTTCATCCCACGTGCTCCTATTGATTTAATGCCTTTGCAACTTCTGAAAAGATGAATTTTGATTCTAAGCAACGTGCTGATTTGATGCTAAAACTGCATGAAACAACTAAAGAAAACATAGAGCGCATGAATGCTAAATATAAGATTGCTGGTGACAAAGGTAGAAAACAATTATCTTTTCAACCTGGAGATTTCATTTGGTTACATTTAAGAAAGGATAGATTTCCAGAGCTAAGAAAGTCTAAGTTGATGCCTAGAGCTGATGGACCTTTTAAAGTGTTGTCAAAGATTAATGAGAATGCATATAAGCTTGATCTGCCTGCAGATTTTGGGTTTAGTTCCACATTTAATGTTGCAGATTTGACGCCATATTTGGGAGAAGAAGATGAACTAGAGTCGAGGACGACTCAAATGCAAGAAGGGGGATGATGAGGACATCAATACCATCGATACATCCTCACCTACATCTACACCTACACAAGGTCCTATGACTCGCGCCCGTGCACGTCAATTAAATCATCAAGTAAGTTCACTCTTAAGTTCATGTTCGGTTTCTTTAGACCATGGAAACCCGTGTACTCTTGTGTTGCTTAGAAACCAAGGAGAACAAGGAGAATACCATCCAGGAGAGGGAGTTGCGCTGGTTGGATTCGGATGCAGGACAGCACCAACTTCTAACGGCCGCCACGACTTCATACGGACTCCGTTTTGGACGTTCAAGTACTTCATGGAAAGCTTATAAGGTCTACTTTCTAATGGATCTGGCCTCACGTCCATATCTTATCAGAATCATCCAAAAACATCAAAATACTACCGAGACCTTTTCTGTCTACGGTGCTGCGCCACCTTATTTTGGCCCGTGGGCTGTGTATCAAGTTGAGCCATTAGGGGCGCATCCTAGGGTTGGAGAACGACCCCAACACCCTCGAGGTCGTCCTTCCATCTATTTATATGTCTCTAGAGCAGCCATGAACAGGGGGGTTTTTGATAGTTGAAGTTTTAGCCACTGCTACTTCGCTTGAAGCGCGCGTGTCGACTAGATCGCCCGTCTTCTTGTTATTGGAACCCCACCTCTTGTATTTTCAGATTGAAACTTCATATTTGATTTAGCAATTCAGTGCTTGTTCAACTCGCTCTTGCTTGTTCTACGATTGCTTGCAGGACGAGAGCCCTCGTGGCCGGTTGATCGCGCTCCACAAGATCGCGTTCACCTTCTGAAATCGGTGTATCGGTCGCTAAGGCGCAACATCATGGATAGTTGTAGTCAGGCCGTGAACGTCGGTTTCTCCCACCAATCGTGATTACCTTCTCCATCGAAAGATCGGGACAGAACCTTGCATCAGAAAGACTTATTCTTTTGAAAAAGGAGGATAAGAGAATGAAAAGATTATTTTTTTGTTGTTATTATGTGTTATTTACTACCTTTGGCTTTGGGAAAAGTTTTCTACTTTTGAAGTTCTTGACAAGTCCCAAGTGGAGGAGATTAAGAGGTCATTAAAGAATTCTTCCTTTTAGTTCTCTTCAATGTATCGATCATGCATTCCTAAACCACATAAGCCAGGGGAGATATGCCCATTATAAGTATATTGATTCCTTATATTCTTATATATACCCATAAGTTTCAATAAGATTCCGTTATTACCATAATCCAAAGATTGAGTACATTTGTTGTTTAGCAAGCTAATACTAATAGGATGTGTGTTATCATGAGGAGCAGTTATATATTTACAATCGTCGTTGTTGTTGGACCTGTGCGATTTACCGTCAAATTGTTTTAAAACCAAATTTAACATTTTCTTTCTTTCTATACTGTCATATAGGATAGTTGGGATTTTTCTTGTATGGTTGTCACTACCCGTTGGTAATAACCATGCTCTAGCTGTCTGACTAGAGAACGACAACGTTAATATGAAGAGTCTATCTCTTCACTCTAGATTTTCACATCTAATGCAAATCGTTGCACACACAAAGGGAATAATATAATGAAGAGAGTGAGAATAGTTGTGAATCAATGAGTTGATCACTAAAAAGAAGAAAAGGGAATAATATAATGAAGATAAGAAGAATTGCCGGAATGAGACTAATCTAGTAAAGGGAGAGGAAGGACTGTCCTCTCGGGGAGGATTCTCGGAAGTTAATAAGGTGGTAGCAGAGAAGAAAAGGCAAGCTATCATATTAGGCATGCAATGTCCCGGGCATGCGAAACAGTGGTAAGAAAGTTAAGTAGGATCAGTATCAACTGATATCTTTACCTTTGGTGAACAAGCGTAGCGCTGTCTCATCTTTCTTTCTTTTGTTGCTGTACTTGGTAGGCTCCTTGTCCCCTTGATTTTGATTCCGTACTTTCCCTATTCAGTATTCCGAGAGGCTGGCCGGATTGGGTTACAGCCTTGTCTGTATAGGAGTATCAGAATGCTTTACTGCCTTAGTGAAATTTGCTGCCTGTCTGGTTTGTTTGGGACAGGGTGCGTTTTGCCTATATGATTATCAGGCTTCCTTACTTATACTACTCTTCTAAACCACGTAGGGCGAGGGTAGGGAAATTCATCCCAACCAATAGCAGTGAGTTAGCTATAACTACTAGGCCTAGAGTAAAGTAGTAGGGCTTTCTGAGGAGTAAGCCTAATTCCGTTAATGCAGAAAGATCTTTCCCAGATAGAAGAGTACCAACCAAAGAAGCAGAAGCAAGACCTCACTAGCCATGGAGCACGAAGGTCCCAAAAACGCATAGTTTCCCCTCCAAAAAAAACCTCTCCAGAAGTTTTTACCGGTTCTCCAGGAAAGTATGTTGGTATTTTAGAAACAATTAGGGGATTTCAACTAATCCTTTCCGGAGAATTAGACGGCCTACCCGAACATGCTTTTTATTTGGTGGGTAACATCGATGAAGCTAGCACGAAAGCTATAAACTTAGAAGAGGAAAACAAATTGAAAAAATGAAACTCAATCTTTATGTACTAACTCCTAAGTGAATTATTTGGGATTGTGAAGTGAAAGAAACCATTTTATCTACTAACAGTTGCCAAATTGGCGTATTACCAAACCACGCCCCCATTAACACAGCTGTAGATATGGGTCCCTTGAGAATACGCCTCCTCAACGATCAATGGTTAATGGTGGTTCTGTGGAGCGGTTTTGCCAGAATAGTTAATAATGAGATCATCATTTTAGGAAATGATGCGGAACTAGGTAGTGACATTGATCCAGAAGAAGCTCAACAGGCACTTGAAATAGCTGAAGCTAACATGAGTAGAGCTGAGGGTACGAAAGAATTGGTTGAAGCGAAGCTAGCTCTCAGACGGGCTAGAATACGAGTCGAGGCTGTTAATTGGATTCCCCCATCTAATTGAAAGACAACCCAACGGATTCGAGAAAATAGGAGAACAGTCGCCTGACAAATAGTTGGTTCAATCCGATTCAAGTACCAACCCAGGTGCCTAATCAAATAGAACCTTTATTGATTTACTAGTTGATATGGTAAATATCCAGCCCACTAAATGCTAGGCGTAATGAGGATAAGGGCCTCCAAAAAAATTCTTTTCATTCTATGAACTTGAAGGTGTATGAAGTCTCATAGTCAACTCTTGTAGCAGAACGATAGAGACTCTATTTCACTTAGGTTGATTTAATTTAGGCCGGAGGCAGACCTAAGTCAAGGTAATCCTCCTTTGAAACACTTTGGTATTGCTCCTATGATGAGGATCAGCCTAACTCCTCACATTCTTCATCTACTGCTGCTGCTCCAGATCCAAGTGTCGCCAATGCATATAGAGGACCTTTCACACGAGCACGTGCATGGGAAATTCAAAACAAGGTGAATCTATTCCTAAGTACTTTTAATTATGATATCAGTGAGAATAGTTTGTTACCTATAGTTGTACCTTGCTTGTGCTTAGGTTTAAGGGAGTTGCATCATTGGAGGTTGGAAGACGAGAGGAGGAGCTTGCTGGCCCAACGCTATGTTTAGTGGCGGCGTCTAGATCGATGCATGGAAAGCATGGTGAAGTCTACATCAACATTGACAGCAGGCCTGACTATTTCCGGGAGTTGAGCAAGATCTATTTGTATTGGTCCAATTGCTTAATGAGGAAGATGGTGGAGGAGGACTTTACCTGAAAGGCCTACACGAATTCAACCCTTCCCTCACAAGGAAATAGAAGCAAATTCGGATTTGGCCCAACTCGGACTCGGATTGGCTGTTGGAGCAGTCCAAATTAATTAGGCCCAAACACCCTCAATACGGACTCCAATTTGGACGTTTGAGTACTTGTTGGAAAGCTGATGTCGAGCCCGATCCAGATTGTACTCAGGGGCCACCAGATTCGCTGTGCTTCCGCCGCAATGACCGAAACAATCAGCCGCATGTAATCTGAAGTCATCATATTGAGTCCTAGTTTGTTTCCAAGTGTTAGGGATGTATATATATGTCCATGTACTCGACCAAACCAGGTCAGACCACATTTATTCAGATGCAAACATTGCTCTTGTTCTTCTCCTAGGGTTTGTGCCACCGCCGCCAATCTAGAGAGGGGAATTGGGAGTTCTGCCAAATATTGTTCTTGCTTTTCCTTCCGGGGAATCAAGGGTTCAATAGGTCCACTCTTGCGTGGTCCAGTGGATCAATCTATCAAAGCGTGTGGTTGTGCGAATTCGAGGTGAAAGGTGCGTTGCATGGGCAGCGTGTTGTTCATCCAATTCGTGAGGTTGCACGGTGTATCCAGATTCTACGTCGAGAAGGTCGGGCGCTCCCCATATCATCCTAGATAGATCATAATACAAATAATCAATCAGAGCGCAGGGAGCCATCTCATTATCTTTCTGTAAAGAAAAACTATGGTGGACTAACTGATCTTTCTATCAGTTGATAAAAGAGCCCAATGCAAAAAAATGCATGTTGGGTCTTTGAAACAGTTCGAATCATTTCGATAATAATCCGTTTGATCTGTTTTACCGAGAAGGTCTATGGTTCAAATCCATATAGCCCTAATATATACGTCTTTTTTTTTCCATTTGTGGATGGATATCTTATGTTTCCTTTAGTATAGTTTGCTTTTCCTTATTAGTAGACTCGACGGCCTATTTCGACATAGAATAGAGATAAAAGCATTACCATAGGCTCATTCATAGAAAATCATAGGGAAGAAAAAATAATTTTGATCAAATCAATAGAAGTGAGTATAAACTCCCTTACCTGATTTGCCTCCTTCAAATAGGATATGCTCTAAGTCCCTAGACTTTCCTATAATGACTGCAACGATTTTCTCCATTTTGCAAATTCCTATTTTGGTATTTTGGATTTCAGAACTTTTAGCCCCGGTTAATGAAGGAAGAACCAGAAAAGCTTTTTTGTTATGAATCGGGTATAGAACCCATGGGGGGGCTTGGTTACAATTCCGAATACGCTATTACATGTTTGCGCTAGTTTTTGTTGTTTCTGATGTGGGAACGGTCTTTCTCTACCCTTGGGCAATGAGTTTCGACGTATTGGGTGTATCCGTTTTTATCGAAGCTTTCATTTTTGTGCTTATTGTAGTTTTTGGTTTAGTTTATGCAAGGCGAAAAGGAGCCTTGGAATGTTCTTAAGTGAATTAAAAAAAAGAAGGAAAAGATTCCATTGACACATTCTGTATTCTAAGACAAGAAAAAAGAGTAACTAAAGAATAGTACTCTTTCTATTGTTCATTTCCTATGAATCTTTCTTCATTCACTTCATTGAAAAGATATTGTGCATTTACTGAATTTCCTGTCATAGATAGTCTAGTGAAGCTAGCTTACTAATGCCAAGAACTACTACTCACCAAAACCTATCCTTACTAATACACGGCTCTATGATATTCTTATTATTCTATTTCTATATTTACTCATATTCCAGTTTCGTAAAGCTATACTTTAGAGAAGGAAAGAGAGATTCTAGGACCACTTGCCCATAAGAATAAGACCGAACTTAACTACCTGTAACTGTCCCAACTGCCCATGTGTACTAACCCCCCGAAATCACTTTCCCTACTGCTACGTTGAAATGAAAATGCCCACCTCCAACCCGCTTAGTTCGACCAGACTCTTAGACATATAATTATTGAGTTAGCCAAGTGAGGGATCATTCAGCCCGTCAATAAAGCTATTCTCGGTATAGAAATAGATAAGAAGAGCTCCAATTAGGGGCAGGCGCAATAAGGAAGGTAATCGATTGATGAGACCCACCGGAACTTCAACTTTCAGTGACTATACGTTACCTGCCTAGAAACATGTTGTTAACGCCAAAATTTGGCACGGCTCATATCAGATTCGGTAAAGATAGAAGCTATATCAACCGGAGGAAATTAATCCAGAAGAAACCGGATTTGAGAAGGAATCGTGAAGACCACGTTATGGCAGTTATTTATCTTATCTATTAGATAGTTTTATCTTTTAGGAAACCTGATCTCTTGTCCGATCAGGTCTGTTAGTTTTCCTTTTCTAGTTAGGAAAGTCGTGTGCCGTGTCCTGTTAGGACTGTAATAACTCGGGGTATATATACGTATGCCCGGGGACCTTGTAAATTATCCACACAGATCAATCAAATTTGGCGCATTGCCACCCTTTCGACGGGTTCTTGCTTCTCGAGCGGGGCTGCATCGGTTAGGTCCGAACTCCTGCGAGAGGGTAAGACTCGTCACCCCTTACCCAGGTGTATCTGCCCTGTCTACGGCTGCATCGGTTCGGTCCGACCTCTTAGGCCGATCAGGTATACCAATCTCAAAAAAAGTGAAAGCGGCACTTCTGTTGAGACTTACAGGTATGATGAGGCTGTTAGCTTGAAGAAATTTTACTTGGCAATCATTATGCATGAATATCCCTTTAATATTGTTGAGCATGAGTACTTTGTGGATTTTATTAAGTCCTTGCGCCCTACTTTTCCAATCAAAAGTCGCATAACTATTAGGAAAGACATACTGAGTATGTTTTTGGAAGAGAAGAAGAAAATGTATGAGTACTTCAAAACTCTTTCATGCCGCTTTTGTACAACCATGGACATGTGGACCTCAAATCAAAATAAATGTTATATGTGCATCACTGTGCATTGGATAGATGATAATTGGTGCATGCAAAAAAGAATTATCAAGTTTATGCATGTAGAGGGCCATCACTCAGGGAACAACATGTGCAAAGTGTTCTATGATAGTGTACTGGACTGGAACCTTGATAGAAAATTGCTTGCTCTTACTTTGGACAATGCATCAGCCAATGATGTATGTGCTAGGGGGTTAGTACAAAAGCTCAACAAGATATAACCCTTGATCTGTGATGGGGCCTTTTTTCATGTGAGATGTTTGAATCATATTTTCAATCTTGTTGCTCAAGATGGTTTGAAGCAAATTTCATCTAGTATTTCAAATATTAGAAACACAATTTCGATTGTGAAGAACTCTCCATTACAGTGGGAAGAATTCATAAAGTGCGCCTCTGAATGTGATGGTTTAGACATTACTTGTGGTCTCTCTTTGGATGTTCCAACAAGATGGAATTCCACATATCTCATGTTAAAGCAAGCTATTCAGTACAGACTTGCTTTTAATAGGCTCTTTCTTCGTCATAGAAGCAAATATTTGAATTGTGCCCCAACAGATGATGATTGGACTATGGCAAAGTCATTTGTGTACATGCTTGAAGAGATTTTATGATGCTACTTTGATCTTCTCTGGCAGTAGTTATCCAACTGCAAATCTGTTTTTTAGAAAATTCTGTCAAATTAAGATGGCAGTAGAAGATTGGTGCCATAGTTTTAATACAGTTATTGCAACTATGGGCAAGTCAATGAAACCTAAGTATGATAAATATTGGGAGAAGTCCAATATGGCTCTTTCTGTAGCTTGCTTTCTTGATCCTAGATTCAAGAGAACACTTCTTGAGTATTATGCAGATAAGGTTTATGGTGATAGTGCCCCAAAACACATGGCAGACTTCATGGCTATTATCAATAAGCTATTTGATACTTATGCGTCTAGTCAACCAACTTCAAAGATTCTAGCAGCTACAAATGTGCAGAATAATCCTTTAGTGACTAAAGAGTATGATGGGGAGAGTGATGATGAACTTGATGCAGATGTTCTACAATACTTGCGTGCTAGTACTGCCCCTGGAATAGGCACTAAAAGTGAGTTGGAAGTTTACATGGATCAACCACTGATGGAATGGGACACAAAACAGAAAAGCTCATTTAATATTTTGCATTGGTGGTCACTCAAGCAACATGAGTTTCCTATTCTTACTCGACTTGCTCGTGATGTACTAGCTATTCAAGTATCAACTGTAGCTTCAGAATCTGCATTCAGTGCCAGCGGTCGTGTTATTGATCCGTTCCGTAGCCGTCTAGACCCTGAAATTGTGCAAGCTCTGATTTGCACCAAAGATTGGACTGCAGCATCAAGAAAAGGTAATATTCAGCTGTGTGTACACTTTTTTTGTTGCTTTTATTGGTTCATATTCAATTTCTTGAGTTAATATGTGATTATGAACATTTAGGTGGAAATGTAGTTGGGTCTATACTAACTGAGATGGACATGGAGAACCTGGAGCGAAATTTATGTGCCTTGTTGTCCCTGGTTTGTGCTTGTATTACTGACATATGTTTATATAGTGGCTGACTTTATACTTCCACTAATGCTCGATAAATTTTTTTGATGAAGGCCAATGAAACAGACCATGAGGCAGTGGAAACGGTAAGTTTTGATGAGGATGGCATAGCGCAAATGGATGTTTGAAGAAAATGTTGGTCAATTTAATTTTTTAGATACATCTAATTTCAAGTTTTCATCTGAAATTTTTGTACCCTTTCTACACAAGTGGATGAGCTCCCCTGCTGCAGCCACCTTTAAGTGATTGTGTTTTGTGATGAACTATGTGTACTGATGGAGTGATATATTTTGTGATTGAACTAAGCACTGAAATACTGATAGACTGATGTGTGTTGTTGTTCTGTGATAACTGATGATTGATGAACTATGTAGTATGTACTGATGATGGAGTGATAGCACTAAATAGTGTATTATACCATGGTGTTTTGCTGTAACTTTTTTAATTATTTGTTATGCAAATTATATGTAGTTATAGAAGAATATATTTTGCTGTTGAGACTTAACATAGACTTCATATAATTATGTTTTATGATGAATTGTTGACCGTTGAGACTTAAGAATTGGACTTTGACAAAGTTTGAAGCTTAGTTTGAGGGGTTTTTTATTCCGATAAATTTTCGTTACCGTGTCCGCGCCGGTTTGTTTTCGCTCCGTTTTCGGTTTCGATAATATTCGTTTTCGTTTTTGTTTCCGGAGTTTTCGATTTCGATTCCGATTCCGAAAAAAATATGAAAACGAAAACGATAAAGGTTGTTTCCGTCCGTTTCCGTACCGTTTTCATCCCTAACTCACACACGCTTGTGTGACTTCTTTTTTTTAGAGATGGTTGAGGAGGACCCGACAATCGGGTACTTCTATGCAGCGGGTTTTGGAGACGACGACGACGGTGCTTACTAGGGCTTACCGGTTGGTTGCCTGTGGGCGGGCAGAGGCATACTTGCTGGTTTTTGGTGCCTCTATTATCTTGTTTCCGCTGTTAAACTCTTCGTTAATTTGCTGTTCTATTTGGCCGGTCGGCCACTATGTAATCGCTAAAGTCTAGACTCTTGTACGACTTAAGTTTGGACTGCTGTGAGCTGAACCTGTGATGTATGGATTATGATGCCAAAGTTGAATGTGTGTGCTAGGAATTGATCGTGGGACTAGCACGGTACACACATAGGGTTCGGGGTCAAACCCGGGTCCGACAGCACAAACAATAAATAAAATTAAACGGGAGACATCAACATGATGCAAATTTAACAAAAGTTTTTGACGGTTCATAACTTTAGGTCACAATTTATTGGTCAAAATTTTCAGGGTGTTACATCCAAGTAAGAACCCTGCCCTCGTAGTGATAGTCTTGCTATCATCCTTCATTGTAGTAGTACTCAGCTTTTACTCAGCTTTCATCGTAGTAGTCTTGCTCACTCCCTAGATCAATTGGCTTTCTCAACGTAGTTGGCGAAGTCGTGGGAAGACTTCCTCGAAGAGGCGGTGAATACCCTGAGGGACAATAAGTTCGACCTGATGGGAATTGTCCGAGGTTAGCACCATTCCTTCTCTAGTTTGCTGTTG
Organism: Oryza meyeriana var. granulata; assembly: GCA_003991445.1. Classification (NCBI taxonomy): domain Eukaryota; kingdom Viridiplantae; phylum Streptophyta; class Magnoliopsida; order Poales; family Poaceae; genus Oryza; species Oryza meyeriana. The sequence continues at coordinate 61,304 of RYFJ01000564.1, forward strand.
TATGAATCTCATCTCTTGACTCTTCTTCTCTGCTTTCGAAGCTCGGGAGCACACAATTTTTGGCCAATCCAAGGAGCTCGACAGGTTGAAGGAGGCTCAAGGCCTTGAGACTGCAAAAACCAAAATCGAGGAGGAATTTCAAGGTACCTCACTCAACTCCTGATATCCACACTTGATTATGTCCTCAATTTGCTTTTCACCTTATACCCTTGTTCATGTTTTGTATCGGCAATATTGAATACGGGACTATGCATCAGACCTAAACTTGATAGATTCGAAAGAACACAAGAGATTTGATGTGACCATGACACGTGTGGATACAACCATTGCTCACATCATATATCAACAAGGAAGGAGATTCGCGCAGGCTGGATTCGGACTACAGGACAGCATCAACTTGAGACGGCTGCCACGATTCATACGAACTCCGATTTGGGAGTTCTAGTACTTCACTAAAAGCTTATCAAGTCTACTTTCCAACAGATCCAGACTCATCCTCATATCTGCTCGGAATCGTCCGCAATCGTTGTTTTAGTGATGAGAGGTTTTCTGTTTAAGGTGCTACGTCACCAGTTTTGGGCCGAAGGCCCATGTATCAAGTTGGGTCCATTAGGGACACATCCTAGGGTTGGAGAATAACCCCAACACCCCTGTGGTCATCCTCCCATCCTATTAATACCTTTAGAGCCGCCACAAACAGATTGGGTTTTGTTAGATTAAAGTTAGTGTCGCTACTTTACCGTGTAATCCCGTGATCGGTTAGATCGCCAGTTTGCTCGTCTTCGGAACCCCATCGTCATCGTTTGTTCTCTGAGTTAAACCTTCAAATTTTGTTCGCAAATTAAGTTGCTTGTTCATCTTGTTCTTGCTAGTTCTCAATTGCTTACAGGAACAATTACCCTCGTGGTTGGGCTGGTTGTGCATCCGTTGAGATTGCGAACAGCCTTTGGAGTTGGTGTAACGATTGCCTAAGACGCAACGTCCCTGGACGGTTGTAGTCGGATTGCCAACGTCGCTCCATCCAATCGACTTATCCTCTCTCATCGAAAGATCGGGACACCCACGTCCACATCAAGATTATACTGGTTTATGCCTCAATGTGAGGTAATACCTTACTTCAGTTATGGTGTATTGCTTTTGCGGGTGTTATATGATTCTCTCGTGAGGTTTTGTATGCCCTAGGAGGCTTCCTATCCCTCCTTATATACCCGGAGAGATGAGGATTAAAGGTGAGAAAATCCAATCGGATACGACCAAGGGTTTTTCTTATCGGTACATAAAGTATCCGACTAGGATTATATCCCTTCACTTGTCATGCAAGGTAGCATGAAGCCGAGTCTTACTCTATCCCTAATTGTATCGGCTGGCCCACCCTCTGTCCGAGTGGTCGGACAATGAGGAGGTGCACCGAGCCGATCAACTAGAGATATAGTAGGACTCGGCTTCATGTTTCCTTGCATAAGGAAAGGGATATAATTCTAGCTAGATACTCTATGTACTGATAAGGATTACCCTAAGTCGTATCCGGCTAGATTTCCTGATGAGGACATCCCTTCCGTGGGTACAACTCATTCACAACAAGGACCACTTACTCCACTTACTCGAGCTTGTGCTCGTCAACTTAATTACCAGGTAAATTCATTCCTAGGTTCATATATTATTGAGAATAGTCCGCTACCTAATGCAAATGATTTAATTGTGATTAGGAATCTGGAAAGGATGAAGGAAAGGGACCAAGTCAAATAAGAATTCGAGATGGACTCGTTCTGGAATCAGATTCGGACTGCTGCGATGGTACCAAGTTCAAACGGCATAACTTCCTCATACGGACTCCGTTTGGGATGTTCTTGTACTTCATGGAAATCTTATGAAGTCTACTTTCCAACAGATCCAACCTCATCTTCAAATTCCATCCGAGCCGGCCGCAATTATCAAAACAATCCACATTGGTTCTTGAGTCCGAATCAAACTGGTGTTGCGCCATCCCCACTTGGGCCCATGGGCCTTGTAACCCTAGGCGTGCGTGTGGGATGTCCCTCCCTGGTCGTCACCCTATTTAAGAGCTGCCGCCTCCCTTGTTACGACTTGGATTTCGTTGAGTTTAGGTTTAGCCCCTGTGCAAACTTCTGTTCTTCAGTTTTGTCGGACGACCACCTGTCAAGACAGCTTCGTGATCCCAACTTTGTGTTTGCAATACAATTTATGCTTCATTCATATTTCAATATCAGATTGCCTACGCCCTATTCTTGCTAGTTCTTCGATTGCTTGCAGGAATTGAACTTCGTGTTCAGGTTGATCTAGCCGCCAGCGGGATCAATAACATCTTGGAGTTGGTTCAGCGATTGCTAAGGCGCAAGCGACATTGTGTGTTTGTAGTCGGATTGCTAGGGTTATCTCCACCAACCAATCGATAGATATCAATCTCATCGAAAGATCGGGTACCTCGTCCCCATCATACTTACAGCTACTATTTTAACTCCTTCAGGAATTTCTACTAAATCCCAGACATCGTTAGTGCCCATAGACTTAAGTTCATCTTCCATGGCGTCAAGCCACTTGGATGAATTCTCACTAATGATGGCTTCCTTAAATGAAGTGGGATCATCTACTTTTCCAATGTCTTCTCCAATAAAAATCTCATAATCACTAGGAATGGCAGATCTCCTCTCCCGCTGTGATCTTCTTAGTTGTTTATCCGGAATTCCAGTGGGCTGAGGAATTTGCACATCAGTGTGTACATCATTTTGTACTACAGGTTCATTACTACCCTCAACTGTAGATGGATCCACAGAAGAAGATACCTGTGGCACTTGCTGAGACACAGGCAGATTTTCATGTTGGATAACCGGCATGGTGACATGGATTTCCTCAAGATCTAACTGTTTGTCCTGTGAGCTCCCGTAGATTTGATCATTCTCTAAGAAGACGACGTGTCTTGTTTCCAAGAATTTATTGACACAGTCTGGGCAATAAAACTGATACCCCTTAGATTTTTCTGGGTACCCAATGAAATGATAGCTCACAGTCTTAGGGTCTAATTTCTTTAGATGTGGATTAAAAGGTCTGGCTTCAGCAGTGCATCCCCATACTCTAAAATAATTTGTACTTGGCTTTCTACCAATCCATAATTCATAAGGTGTCTTAGGTACGGACTTAGTAGGCACCCGATTTAGTATATGAGCAGCTGTCTTTAGTGCCGCCATCCATAATTTCACAGACAGGCTAGAGTGACTAAGCATGCTACGCACCATGTCCATTAGTGTGCGATTGCGACGCTCAGCAACTCCATTCTATTGTGGCTCACCGGGCATAGAATATTGGGCAACTATGCCATTTTCCTGTAGGAACTTGGCAAATAGCCCCGGAACTTGCCGTATGGAGCACTTTTTCCATAATATTCTCCTCCACGGTCTAAGCGCACTACTTTAATTTTAACATTATGCTGATTTTCTACCTCAACCTTAAAAATCTTGAACTTATCTAGTGCTTCAGACCGGTCATTAATGGGGAAAATATAGCCATAACGGAAAAAGTCATCAGTAAACGTAATGAAGGAATCAAAACCGTCTACTGATGTCACTGGGAAGGGTCCACAAATGTCCGTGTGGATTAACTCAAGTATTCCCGTACTCCTAGTAGCCCATTTCTTAATTGTTTTAGTGAATTTGCCTTTGATACAGTCTAAGCAGGGGTTTTCCTCAGTGAAATCTAATGGTTGAAGTATCTCATCTTTAATGAGACGCTCCATCCTCCCCATCGAAATATGGCCTAAACGACAGTGAGTTTCAATGAGGTCTCATTTATCTTAACATGATTAGCAACATCACACAAAGTCATTGCAGATTCATCAAGAGAGAGCAAATAAAGTTTGCCTCGCTTGAAAGCAAGGCCCACAACCACATTATTAAACTTAATGAAACATTCAATGTCTCCAAAATCAACTCTAAAGCCATGTTCCGTTAAACAAGCAACGGAAATAAGATTCCTTTTGACAGATGGAATATAAAGAACATTATGCAATAATAGCTTGAAGCCTCCTCCTAGAACTAATGGAAGATCTCCAATAGCCTCAACATGAAGTTCATTACCATCCGCCACTCTAAGACTTCGCTCCCCCTTTGTAATAGTCCTCACGGAACGCAATTTCTGAAATGAATTGGTGACGTGCACAGTTGTACCTGAGTCAATCCACCAAGAACCAGAGGCATAATTTACATAGAGTGCATCATCAACATAAGAGATAATATCAATAATAATGTTACCATGCTTAGCAAGCCACTTCCTAAAGCTATTACACTGTTTCTGCATGTGCCCAGTCTTTTTGCAAAACTTGCATATTACATCATTGGATGTAGACATACCAGATTCAGATGGAGCACCACCAGATCCAGATAGGACATCTTGGGGTGGCTTAAACTTCCCCTTAAGCTTAGGCTTAGGCTTTCCAGTCTTAAATCTTTTGCTGGATTCGTCTACACAAGCTTCATCAACCTTCCTCTTTCCCTTATCAGACTCAGCGAGGAAAACCTGTTCCTTTTGCCTTTCTGCCTTTTGATGCTCCTCCTCCTCTACGGAGTGGGAGATTAGTTCGGTAATGGACCATTTGTCATTCTGAGTATTATAGTTGATCTTAAATAGACCGTAATCCGATGGCAAGGAACTCATGATGAAGTGGACTAGAAAGCCATCAGAGATAGCCAAGTTCATGCTCTTCAATTGTGCTACCATGTTGGTCATAGACATGATGTGCTCTCGTACACTCCCCTTCCTGTCGTAACGAGAGGCGAGCATCCTCATTATGAGAACACTAGCAGAAGTCTTAGATGAGCCTTTAAAATTTTGCTCAACATTAGTCGTATACTTCCTGGCGTTGTCAGCATCAGAAATGCCGCCTCTGATGCCAGGGGATATAGAGTTCTTAATGACCAGTAAACTCATGCGATTCGCCTTTTCCCATTTCTCCGCCTTCTCCTTATATGCCTTCTTAATTGCATTAGTGGCACTAACGGGAGGAGGAATGGGTGCATCCTCGCGTAAGGCAATATCATAATCGAGTAGCCCAAGAGTAATTGTCACCCTCTCCTTCCATTCCTGGAAGTTGGTGCCATTTAGTTGCTCAATTGCTGTTTATTTGAGCAACACACATTAATTAATGACAAATCATTGCACCGGCTAGAGAACCGATATAACCAAAATAGTATAATACAGTACCCTATTGGTCTGGTTCGTCGCATATACACAGAAAATTATTATTATCCATAATTCAAACGTGCAGCACAATCGATAATAGAAGCTAATGCAACTAAAATCAATAACTATAATATCCTAAGCCATAACTCTGTTGGGTCAAAATGACGAAGAAAATAAATAAATATTCCAACTAAAATTCTCGTTGGTTCCATTTAGTTGGAAATTAATTATAATGCAGAAATATAAATTTTACTTTAATTTATAGCATTAAGAAATGGCCTAAAAGAATTAAATCTTAATGTAGAAATCATAAATTAATAATTATGGCCTAAAGAAATTAAAACTCAACATATAAAATATAAGGGAAAAATTTTTTTACTTAAATTTAATGGCAACATAATAATTTTACTGAAATTTAATAGCATCATGAAATAGCATTAAGCAATTTAAATCTGCTTATAGGAATTAATAGAGGAAAAAACTAAAGAAAATAAATAGAAAATGTAATTTGGCCTTGCGGCCCAGTAGAGGCCTCCCGGCCTGTTACTGTGCCAGGGAGCGCGGGCACGCGCACACGGCCCATAACTCGCGCACGACCCGATCAACCCGCGGCCCAAAATCATCCGCCGTTGGATCTTAGTCGGTGGCCGGGATTGCCCGGATGGATCGGCGCGGCGCAGGCACAGCAATGACCGTCAGGATGTGATCCGACGGCCAGAGATCGACGCACACGCGCTAAAATCGCTGCTCGGCCAGCAAAACCCTAATCCCCATTCTCTCCCGATTTCCACGCGCGAGAAAACGGCGCCGACGCCGAGCGAAGCGGCGGTGGTGGCCATGGCGCGCGGTGGTCTCAGGCCGCGCGCCGTGGTGTCCCTCGCCGCTGTCGCGCTGGTTCTCCTCCTCGGCGTGGCGCACGGCCGCGCCGGGCGAGCCTCGGCCCCGCGCGGCCAAGGAGGCAAGGCACGGGACCGGTCCAGCACGGCGGCAAGATGGGGTCCATAGAAATAAGGGATAAAGAGAAAAGAAGAAATTTTTTTCTAATCTATATCTCTCTCATTCCTCTCTTACAAACAAAAGACCCTTTCTTTATTGCTTATTGAAAGGTGGATTATTATCTATTTTAGCGATAAAAGCGACATACTAGTTATGCCATTCTCACTATACTCCCATACGATACGGGGGTACGTAGTATATGATTCGTCTATTTCTTAGAGTAGGACAGGCGAATCTTCTTATGGTTCCATTTAAGAATAAGTATGCCATATGCCCCGCGGGGATTGTAGTTCAATTGGTCAGAGCACCACCCTGTCAAGGCGGAAGCTGTGGGTTCGAGCCTCGTCAGTCCCGAACTAGGGTTCAATGAATGGAGAAATTCATCTTTCCTTTTTCCATGAAAAAAAGGGAGGGCAGGAAGCAAGATCAAATACCTACGGGTACCTTTATTTCACTTTTTTTATTTCATGTTTCTTAGTAAAGAGGGAAGAGTATAGGAATTTTTTATCACTACTTCTAGTTGATAGCAAAAGACATACATATCAATTGTGGATTAGTATAATTTAGGATATTACTCTATCCTTATAATGATACCATCCTCCTCTTAAGTTCCTTTTCCACTCTTATGGAATAAAATACCGGTATTTTACTGGAATCCATACATAAATCGTATTTGTTTATTGTTAGACAGTGAATTTAATATAATTAGAATTAGTACTTTTATAAATCCGCTCTCATCTTTAGACCCCAAAAGCGGATTTTGATAGTAACCTAACAAAAAAAAACCAAGCAAGGCAAGCGCTCTTTTTCCTAAATTAAAGTATTCTTTTTTTTAGTTAAGCCCTCTTTTCTCCATCTCACTACTTATACTGCTTATTTGGACGTCTCTGTAATCCATAGAAAGTTGGCCATATAATACATAGTTCATTGTATGTATTACTATAAAAAAAAGGAAGGGCAATTGGATAAGATAAGAAAGATCCTAGGTTATAAATATCGAAAAGAAAAAGTATAAAAGGACGAAAAATAGAGAGGATTCCTAATCCAAACAAAAAACCTATTTTGGCTTTAGTATGGATAAGGGATCTTCCTATGTTATACTATTGCACTCTGAACCATGAATTGATTTGATAGATCCAATATTCGTAATATTGAATTGATTCCGTATTATCAGAATGCAAGTCCTCCCCTTGACTTTTCCTCTCCATGGGATTACATCCCGAGTTATTGCAAAAAAAAAGAGGTTATGGAAGTCAATATTCTCGCATTTATTGCTACTGCCTTGTTCATTCTAGTTCCTACTGCCTTTTTACTTATTATTTATGTAAAAACAGTCAGCCAAAATGATTAATTGGAAGTTCAATTAATCATTGAAGAAATGAAAAAGGGATTAAATAAAATAAAAATCCAAGTCTTAAATGAAAGGATCTGGTTGGAATTCTAAAGTGTGGTAGAAAAAACAAGTTCTTTCTAGCCCACTTTAGAGTCTTTCTATTATATTATCTTGAATCTACATAGAATAGATTACTAGATTGAAATAGTAGTCTAATTCAATTTCAATCAAGTCAAAATAAAAAAAATCAAAGACAATTCTTCATTGAAAGAATCCATGGAGGGAGAGAAAAATAATATGAGAATAGACTATAGTAAAAAAAAGGAAAAGGAAAAAACCAGTGAATCTTTCATGCTTAAACATGACGCGAAATGTTTCAAAAAAGCATAAAATTTATTTTAAGGACTAAGAATAAGAAAAGAGTATAAAAGAAATGGAAAATGTGCGATATGTTGGGAATAGCTCTGCGGAAGAAAGTCTAATTTTATTATGTATAGAACTTTTTTAACCATTGGTCGTTTCTAGTAGTGATTATGAATTGCTCTAATCGCTCTTTCTATTTCTATATAGTATTTCTATATAGTAGAATAGAAATAGAAAGATTAGAAGACTCTTTCTTACAAGAGTTTCTTACAGGAGTGAAACAAAATTAAAGAAAGAGAGAAAGAATAAAGTTGGGCAAAATGATTAATGCAAAATGGTCAATTAAAGAAAAGAGTTGATACAACAATTTGACTACTCAATTAATTTGTAGTATCCCTAGAGTCCACTCCTCCCCCCATACAACTAGTGAAAGTGAAAATGTAAAGACTACCATTAAAGCAGCCCAAGCGAGACTTACTATATCCATGTAAATCTATATACTAGATAATTTACATGGATATAGTAAGTCTCGCTTGGGCTGCTTTAATGGTACAGAGTCAAAAGGGGATTCTGCCCTAAGGCTATGGATGAATCAGTTCAAAAAAATTTACTCTTAACAAATTCTTAGAGTATTTCTGGTAGAATTGGGAGCATTAAGTATAAATATGATACACAACCCTTTTCCATAAAAAAGAATAGGGGGATAATGTCCTGAATAGAAGACAAGACACGGGAATAGGAAGATTTTTTTCTTCCTTCTGTTACCCTTTTTTTATAAGCAAAGGACATCAGAATATATCCTAAAATTAGGATAGATAAATATTTATTGGATACCTACCTTACCTATGTTTATTTTTGACCTAAGCCCTACAGCCCCACTTTCTATCATTCTATGAAAAAATGAAGAAATTTTATCCACAACTCCAAAATTGATTTTGGATCAGCCTATTCAACCCGATTCTCGACAGAATCAGTAACCCTTACTTTAGTGTATGTAGGTACATAAAATGTACGATAAAGAAAATGTATGATAATTAGGAAGTCTTGATATCCCTTCATGCAATCCCTTCTTCAATCTTAGATTGAAAAAAAAGAATACCCCTTAGGGCCCTTTGGATACCAAGATTTCTGACATCTTAGCCTCCTAGTTTTAAATTTTCGAATCGAATCAATTAAGAATCAATTCAAATTAATAAAAGAATAAGGAAACACTATCTCATCCCTATTAGTGTTTGGGCCACTACTGTTGAAACAAACCCCAGTTTGAGGAAAGAACAGTGGGTTCTCAAAATCCAGTATCGCCGAGCCCAGTTATTCTCTTGCCCCAACTTATGCGGGGTGCGAATTTGTCGAGTTGGATCAGTACTGATAGGAGTAGGGGTGGCCCAATCTTTCAGTGAGTTGAAGGTAACTACGATTTGGGAGAAACGTTGACGACCCGACTACAACCGTACGAGACGTTGTGTTGTTGCGCCTTAGCGATCGATACACCTCTCCAAGGGTTGTTGATCTTGCCGGTGCAGATCAACCTTATTCCTACAAGCAAATCGAAGAAACGAGCAATAAAAGCAATCTGATATTGCAAATAAGAATTGAATACAAACGATAAGGTGGGGTTCCGTAGCAGGAAAACGGCGATTTAACCGATCACGGCTTTACCCAGAAAAAGTAGCAATGGCTAAACTTTAATCTAAACAAAACCCAACCCTAAACGATGATGGCTACTGAATATATGAGTTGGGACGTCCTAGGGTTAACCCTAGAGCACACACCCCTTGGGCTTAGCCCACGACACAATTATAAGGCCTAAGGCCCAAAACAGACTCCGACTGGAAGAGGTATGTGTCTTGTTTCGACGATTCCGGACAGCTCAGGCGGAATTTTGATGTGAGACCAAAACCATTTGAAAGTAGACTCCATAATCTTTCCAACAAGTACTCATGGGCCCCGAAAGTCCTTTTGGATCAGCGGCTAAGTCCGTTTTAAGTTGATGTTGTTAGGAGGCCCGAATCCAAATCCAAAACGTGCAAAACTTCATCTCTTGCCTTCTATGGACCAAAAGTGACGTGGTGATGTAGGAGTAGACTTGGGTAAGGTCTTGGTTTGGTCCCCAATCAACTTCTTTGATCATCCATGCGTTCCTTGCGCTCGGCCTCTTTCCCTTCACCCAAGCAAGTATCTTTGCAAATAAGAACATACAAAACTCATGGTGCAGTAACGCCTGTTCAAATATATAACACGTAAATCTTACGTAGAAAGCATGCACCTTTAGTTGATGAGTACATAAGATAGCTATGATCATATCCGAGCTAGTGATGTCCTCATCAGGTACTATAAGCCTAAGTATTTTATTGGGGGGTCAGGCGACACCCAGATTTGACCTAGGGATAAAGGATTTGTAGTCCCCTGACTTACCGCTTGGCCATGCCACCAAATCCGATCTAAAAGCGAGAAAAATCTTATTCATCCCCATTATTTTACTAATTATTAAAAGTAGGAGGGGATTACTAAACCCTTTTTTTCGTCGAATCCTTTTGAAGAAATTCATTCCTATTTTTTATTGGACCTAGTTTTATTCTCTTCAATTGATTATATCACAAAACGCACACTGCTTAAATACCTTCTTTTTCTATTGAAAAGAGAAAGGGTTTCCAGTCACAGATTGAAAAATTTAGGACAAATTGGAACCATTAACTATATTATTTGTTATTTTGATATTTTCTATTTGTTAGTAGTGAACCGTTCTAAAATGGGTATTGTATCCCTTTTTCCTCGATCGTCAAGGAGCAAGAAAACTTATGCGTATGGCAAGGGAATGTGCTTTCGAACTCAATCGAATTCACAACACTAACCTGTAACAAGTGTTATAATACGATGCTTTTTGTGGATTGGATTGGTTTTAGCAAGGATAGAGTATTTCTGTTCCTCTACGGGATATACGGCAAAGGTTGACGGTTCAATTTCCTATTACCGATGCCATATTTAGGTAGCTTTCCTTTCGATCAAAGGTTCGTACTTCCCATCCATCTGGGGTACTTCAAAAGTATGTTCATTGGTAAGGACTGGTGTGGAGCTAAAGGTTGCTTGAAAGTTGGAATCCCAAGTGGAATGGAACGGGCTAATGAATCCAAATCAAAGTAGAGTTGAAGGCCATACCTTAGTCTCTTTCTATCGATACTTCCACTTCTTCGAAACACTAGCAATTTGATCAGATTCATAGTCCCGGGGTATATCTTATATTGAGACAAAAGCAGATTCAATAGCAGGCTATTCATGCAATCAATCCTCTTAGAGGAAGGAGAAATAAGAATAGGGTAAGGAGGTCTGCCAAGTAGAAGTAGAGGAGATGGTTGCTTCGGAGTAAACCGAGTCTCGGTGTATCCTTTGTCTGTTCAAAATCGATATTTTTTCACATAAAAAGAGAGATTTACTTTATCTTAAGTCTACTTGAATTCTAGAAAAGTCCTATCGTCGATAAATTCACCACGGCTTGTCCTTCAACGAAGCACTGTTCACCCAATTGGGTATACAAGAAGCCGCAAGGGATCATTATATAGTTTTTTCATCTGGTAGGTACTCCATTAACATAATCAAAGTATAGACCAATCAGCCTTCCTTATTGTCCAAGATCATTACTAAAGTGTTGGCCAACAGACTAGAACCAGTGGTGGATAGGAGAGTAACTCCCAGACAGCTAAGATAAAGTCCCGGGTAGTGTTGTCACTGCACAAGAGGTGCGTAATAGGTGTAAGCAAAGAAGAGAGCATAACATTGGATTTCAAAAACGAGCATATGATATGGTGAGACAAGTTTCTCTTTTTTGAGGTGAGATGCTAGCTAGCCCTCTATTCATGGGTGAGATATCGACTTTACAGCGTTACCACGTACCAAATCGTTCACTCTATCAGGCAGGCAGTCAATCAATCCGCATACGGCCCCACCAACGTGATCTCACTTCTGCAGGCTGCACCAGACCCGTATTATGTATTTTATGGCATAATCTTTATCTATGATGGACGTGTGGTTTACCATGGCCCACGCGACAATGTGCTTGAGTTCCATGAGTCCATGGGTTTCATCAGGTGTGATAGGTGGGGATGATGTGGCTTCCTCTAACAAAGCTAAGGCAACGGTTGACTTTCCTCGGTTTCGGCCTGGGGGTGGAGCTGCATCCTTTCCAATAACAATAGCGAAGTCGCCTATAGCAGTCGAAGGATGAAAGTCCATTAGACCTCCAAGCCATAGCAGCCTCTTGGGGAAATTACAATCATTGCCTTGCAAATGCACGAGATCAAAGAAATCCGAAAGACAAGCCAGCTCTACTCAACCGTAGTGGCTCTACAATATTTTCTAAAGTTGACTTGCATAGTGGATACACCAAATTAGAATGAAACTTGGAGATGAATGGAAGATAGCATTTAAAACTAAGTTCGGGTTATATGAGTGGCTAGTGATGCCTTTTGGCTTAACTAATGCCCCTAGCACTTTTATGAGATTAATGAACAAAGTTTTACGTGCTTTCATTGGTAAATTTGTGGTAGTTTACTTTGATGATATATTGATTTACAGCAAGTCACTAGATGAACATCTTGGACACTTACGTGCTGTTTTCATTGTTTTGAGAGATGCACGTTTGTTTGGTAACCTCGAAAAGTACACCTTTTGCACCGATCGAGTTTGTTTTCTTGGCTATATTGTTACTCCGCAGGGAATTGAAGTAGATGAAGCCAAGATTGAAGCTATAAAAAGTTGGCCAACACCTCAAACGGTCACACAAGTGTGGAGTTTTCATGGGCTTGCGGGATTCTATCGCCGCTTCGTGAAGGATTTCAGCTCCATCGCTGCCCCACTTAACGAATTGACAAAGAAAGGTGTTCCATTTAAATGGGGAGAAGCGCAAGAAAAAGCTTTCAACCTTCTCAAAGAAAAGCTCACAAATGCACCATTTCTCCAACTGCCTGATTTTGGTAAGACTTTTGAACTTGAGTGTGATGCTAGCGGAATTGGAATTGGTGGTGTGCTGATACAAGAAGGTAAACCTATTGCTTATTTTAGTGAAAAATTGAGTGGGCCTAGTTTGAATTATTCTACATATGATAAGGAGTTACTTGCTCTCGTTCGAACTTTAGAAACATGGCAACATTATTTATGGCCCAAAGAATTTGTTATTCATTCTGATCATGAATCATTGAAACATATTAGAAGTCAAACTAAACTGAACCGTAGACATGCTCGTTGGGTTGAATTCAATGAATCTTTTCCTTCTGTCATAAAACACAAGAAAGGGAAGGAAAATGTGATTGCTGATGCTTTGTCTAGACGGTATACGATGTTGTCTCAACTTGATTGTAGAATTTTTGGCTTGGAGACAATAAAAGAACTATATACTTCTGATGATGAGTTTAAAGATGCCCTGTCCAACTGCAAAAATGGAAGATGGTGGAATAAATTTGTTCTCAATAATGGATTTTTATTTAGAGCTAACAAACTATGCGTTCCAGCCAGCTCTGTTCATCTTTTGTTGTTACAGGAGGCACATGGGGGGAGGACTAATGGGTTATTTTGGCGTCAAAAAGACAGAGGACATCCTTGCCGAACACTTCTATTAGCCAAGGATGAGGTGCGACGTTGAGCGCTATGTATCTCGCTGCACTACCTGCAACAAAGCTAAGTCTCGACATAATCCATATGGTTTATATATGCCTCTTCCTATACCTAGCGTGCCTTGGGAGGATATTTCAATGGACTTTGTTTTAGGATTACCTCAAACGAAGAAGGGGAGAGATAGTGTTTTTGTTGTAGTCGATAGATTTTCTAAAATGGCACATTTTATACCTTGTCATAAGAGCAATGATGCTACAAATGTTGCTGATCTATTTTTCAAAGAGATTGTTCGACTACATGGAGTGCCCAATACCATTGTTTCAGATCAAGATGCGAAGTTTTTGAGTCACTTTTGGCGCACATTGTGGGCGAAATTGGGCACCAAGCTGCTGTTTTCTGCTACTTGTCATCCCCAAACAGATGGACAAACTGAGGTTGTCAACCGCATGCTATCAACTATGTTGAGGGCTATCTTGAAGAAAGACTTGAAGATGTGGGAAGAATATCTACCACATGTAGAATTTGCTTACAATCGATCGCTGCACTCTACCACAAAGATGAGCCCTTTTCAGGTTGTATATGGCTTTACTCCTTGTGCTCCTATTGATTTATTGCCTATCCCTATTTCTGAAAAAGTGAATTTAGATGCTAAGAAGCGTGCTGAATTTGTCCTTAAATTGCATGAAACAACTAAAGAAAACATAGAGCGCATGAATGCTAAGTATAAGATTGCTGGTAGTCAGGGTAGAAAGAGTTTAACTTTTGAACCGGGTGATCTTGTATGGTTGCATTTGCGTAAAGACAGATTTCCTGATTTGCAAAAGTCTAAGTTGATGCTTAGAGCTGATGGTCCATTCAAGGTGTTAGCTAAGATTAATGATAATGCATATAAGCTTGATCTGCCTGCAGAATTCGAGGTTAGCCCCACATTTAATATTACAGATTTGAAGCCATATTTGGGAGAAGAAGATGAACTTGAGTCGAGGACGACTCAAATGCAAGAAGGGGAGGATGATGAGGACATCCCTTCCATGGATACAACTCATTTACGACAACAACAAGGACCACTTACTCGAGCTTGTGCTCGTCAACTTAATTATCAAGTGAATTCATTCTTACGTTCATATGTTATTGAGAATAGTTTGCTACCTAATGCAAATGATTTAATTGTGATTAGGAATCTGGGAAAGGATGAAGGAAAGGGACAAGTCAAGCAAGAATTCGAAATGGTCTCGTTTTAGAATCAGATTCGGACTGCTGCGATGGTACCAAGTTCAAATGGGCATAATTCCTCATACGAACTCCGTTTGAGATGCTCTTGTACTTCATGGAAAGCTTATGAAGTCTACTTTCCAACAGATCCAACCTCATCTTCAAATTCCATCCGGGCCGGCCGCAATCATCAAAAAAATTCATGTTGGTTCCTAAATCCGAGTCAAACGGGTGCTGCGCCATCCCCACTTGGGCCATGGGCCTTGTAATCCTAGGCGTGCACGTGGGACGTCCCTCCCTGGTCGTCGCCCTATTTAAGTGCCACCGCCTCCCTTGTTACGACTTGGATTTCGTTGAGTTTAGGTTTAGCCCTTGTGCAAACTTCTGTTCTTCAGTTGTGTCGGACGACCACCTGTCAAGACAGTTTCGGGATCCCAACTTTGTGTCCGCAATACAATTTATGCTTCATTCATATTTCAATGCAGATTGCCTGCGTCCTATTCTTGCTAGTTCTTCGATTGCTTGAAGGAATTGAACTTCGTGTTCAGGTTGATCTCGCCGCCAGCGGGGTCAATAAACATCTTGGAGTTGGTTCAGCGATTGCTAAGGCGCAAGCGATGTCGTTCGTTTGTAGTCGGATTGCCAGGGTCATCTCCACCCACCAATCAATAGTTATCAATCTCATTGAAAGATCGGGCACCACGTCTCCCATCGGTGCAGCACCCGTTTGACTTGGACTCAGGATCCAACATAGATTGTTTTAATGATTGTGGCCGGCTCGGATGAAATTTGAATATGAGGTTGGATCCGTTAGAAAGTAGACTTCATAAGCTTTCCATGAAGTACAAGAACGTCCCAAATGGAGTCCATATGAGGAAGTTATGCCCGTTTGAGCTTGGTACCATCGCAGGAGTCCGAATCTGATTCCAGAACGAGTCCATCTCGAATTCTTGCTTGACTTGGTCCCTTTCCTTCATCCTTTCCCAGATTCCTAATCACAATTAAATCATTTGCATTAGGTAGTGAACTATTCTCAATAATATATAAACCTCGGAATGAATTCACCTGGTAATTAAGTTGACGAGCACGAGCTCGAGTAAGTGGTCCTGTGGTGAATGAGTTGTATCCATGGAAGGGATGTCCTCATCAGATATGAGCACGAATCTAGATCCGTTGGAAAGTAGACTTGATAAGCTTTCCGTGAAGTACTAGAACTCCCAAATCGGAGTTCGTATGAAGTCGTGGTGGCCGTCACAAGTTAGTGCTGTCCTGCAGTCCAAATCCAGCTTGCGCGATCCCTTTCCTTGTTGATCTCCACCCTTTCTGTGTTGATATATGATGTGAGCAATGGTTGTATCCATACGTGTCATGGTCACATCACTAGGCATAGTTTTGGCTCATTGGGAAGGCGTGCAGCGTGGCTTAAATGTCTAAATAGGTAAGGTATCCTGGGGTGTATCACCGGTGCCCTTGTAACTAGTTGATAGTAGATGCCTTCCCAATCCCCATTCCTATTTTCCAAGAAGGTAAAAATCTACGAATAACCAACTTAGTATGTAGCAGTCTATTCTCTTTGCTTTCCATATCATATAAAGGATCGTTATTCCCATTCTCCTAATGCAAACTTCGTAGTAACTATCTCGCTAGCAAGAAAGAAGGGCTACTATGATAAGGCCGCAGGTCGGCAGAAGGCAGGATGAATGGAACTATTCAAATTGTAGGGACTTAACCTAAGACTGTTAGCTTGTTTGCCTTTACCCTAGAAATAACTTGCTATCCCAAAAGCTTGATAACTTCTTTGCTTATGCCCTTTAGAATCCGAGGTCAACTCGACTGAAAGGAGAGGGAATAGATGAATACGATAAGGGACTTGAATTTTATCCAATACAATAGATAAAGCGAACAAATGGCAGTCATAGGTAGAACGCGTCTTTCTAGATTCGATTTATTTCTTTCCATCGCGAGTAACCGCTCTGCGCCTTTTACTTCACTTATTATTCCTAAACGCTTAGTGATGGGGACGAAGTGCCCGATCTTTCGATGAGATTGATAGCTATCGATTTGTTGGTGGAGATGACCCTGGCAATCCGACTACAAACGCACGACGTCGCTTGCGCCTTAGCAATTGCTGAACCAACTCCGAGATGTTATTGACCCCGCTGGCGGCGAGATCAACCTGAACACGAAGTTCAATTCCTGCAAGCAATAGAAGAACTAGCAAGAATATGATGTAGGCAATCTGATATTGAAATTTGAATGAAGCATAAATTGTATTGCGAACACAAAGTTGGGATCACGAAGCTGTCTTGACAGGTGGTCGTCCGACACAACTGAAAAACAGAAGTTTGCACAGGGGCTAAACCTAAACTCAACGAAATCCCAGTCCTAGCAAGGGAGGTGGCTCCTAAATAGGGAGATGACCAGGGGCGCCCCACGCGCACGCCTAGGGTTACAAGGCCATAGGTCTAAGTGGGGATGGCGCAACACCAGTTTGACTCAGACTCAGCAACCAATGTGGATTATTTTGATGATTACGGGTGGCTCAGATGGAATTTGAGGATGAGGTTAGATCTGATGGAAAATAGACTTCATAAGCTTTCCACGAAGTGCAAGAACATCCCAAACGGAGTCCGTATATGGAAGTTATGCCCGTTTGAACTTGGTACCATCGCAGCAGTTCGAATCTGATTCCAGAACGAGTCCATCTCGAATTCTTGCTTGACTTTGGTTCCCTTCCTTCATCCTTTCCTAGGTTCCTAATCACAATTAATCATTTGCATTAGGTAGCGGACTATTCTCAATAATATCTGAACCTAGGAATGAATTCACCTGGTAATTAAGTTGATGAGCATGAGCTTGAGTAAGTGGTTCTTGTGGTGAATGAGTTGTATACATGGAAGGGATGTCCTCATCACTTAGGTAGGTTCCTACTATAATAGGGCCTCTTGTAGTTCCGCCATTGTCTTGATTTCTAGTTTCATTGCAGCTCTTGGGAGTGCCCCTACATTCGATCCAACCCCTCCAATTGTAGGCTAGTTTTCTTCTGATGATAGCGTGCCAGACAAGCGTTGAGTTTTCTACGTAGGTCTTTCCCATGGAGGTTTGGGCTAACAATAAGATTACATTGTAGAGCGAAGATAGATGGATTTATTTCAAGGTTGCCCCCTCTAGGCTTGCTTTTTCTTTTCTCGTAAACGCTTATTAGATGAGATGTTCTGCGAGTAATTTTTTCTCATGGGAGCCTAGAGAGAGTCCTTGGTCCGAGTGGATGAAGTGCTGGAAGATAAAGTGCTAGTGCTATATTTATCGGATTAGTCGGATTCTTATATGTATGGCTGCTCAAAAACTATTATCTGGGGATTCGAAAGTCCTGGTTGTTCTTTCTGTGGTATTAGACTTATCTGCATCACGATAATTAGAAATAATTCTAACACAGCTCGGGTCCTCCCTCATTGCCCTAAAGTCCGTATGTGTCTTGTCTCTTTGAAACCGGAAAGAAGAGGGATTTCCCAATTGTTCTTTCCCTAATCTTAATACCTGTTACCCACCTGTAGGTGGATCCTACCAACCAAAATCAAGTGAAAGAAGCCCTCTGACCCTCTCTTCTTACCATCAACTACTAGGTTGTGGACAGGGCCTCGGTATCTCTATTTGCTATGAGAAACCTACAAATCATCTTAAGAAATTTAGTATTCCCCTACCCCTTCCTTCCTCAATTCAAAGTGAACGAGCTTGGCTTGATTATCTTCATCCAATTTTGCCATTAGAAGACTATCAAGTTCTAAGCGAGCCAAATCTGAATTTGGTATGGTATTGGTATTCACTCTCTCATTTAAGAATTTAGAAAAATATGGACTTCGATTCTGTCCCGTTAGCATCTCCTATCCGAGAGTTGGGATAACTCCATTAGTTTCGGTCGGGAGCCGAACGGTAATGGACCTACAACCCTTGCTTGTGGACTAGCTGTAGAGCTAACCTTTGATCTATTGGTTTGGTGGTTGATATGAGAAATGCGAAAGAACTCAACTACGGAATGAGGGCGACCGTGAAAATACCTCGATTTCTGACTCGTGCCATTGAACTCTTTCTTGGCAACTTGGACAACTTATAACGATGTTTGTCCCACATATCAGACAGAAGATCGGGTTAAAAAATTCTAAAGCTTTCGTCTCAATTCATATTTAGCCGCGAGCAATCTACGTTTGCGATCTCGTATATTTTGCTTCTCTGACATCTTACTTAGTTTCCCCCTCATCTTTTAGCAAAAAGCCACTTCACAGTAGTAAAGTCTCATCTTTTGTATTGGCTGAAGTGACAATAGTCACATTGAACCCTTGAATATGCTCGAAGATCTCAAAATGATCTTCCAGTGATGAGGACATCAACACCATCGATACGTCCCCACCTAACGCATGGAGAAGGTAATGAGGACATTCCTAGCATTCACTCATCTCCAAATGAAACTACATGATGAGGACATCGCTAGTAATGTCAAAGCTAGTAATGAGACTCCAATAACAGGACCAATAACAAGAGCACGAGCCAAGAAACTACAATCTCAGGTGAACCTGCTCCTTAATGAATATGTCATTAATTTTAATGAGAATTTTATACTACCTAAAAACAATGTCTTACTTGTGCTCAGATTTAAAGAGTCAGCAATGGATGGAGATCAAGGATATGTGGCCGTCATCCAAGGAAGCACAAGCCCACGGCATGAACAATCCAGCCCATGAATAATTCTGTGCTACAGTACCAGGCATGAACAGTACGGCCCATAAACAGTACCGTGCTACAGTAGTTGCGCGTGAATAGTACCACATGGAAAGTTTAGTGTGGAATAGCCTTAGGCTGAGACTATATATTGAGGGGTAGACCCCCATTGTAAAGGGGGAACCACTTTTGATAATACTCTTGTTCTTTCTGTTGGCTGAACCAACTTGAGGGAATTGGGAGTTCACTGAAATTAAGATTGTTCAACCTTTTCCGCTGGGAATTGGGAGCACGATAGAACTTCATCGGTGGTCGTGAAGTTCAGCACGTGAGATTGGGCGAATTATAGAGTGCTAACTCTTGCATTGGCAACGGGGATCACTACGATTCATCAAATCCACGTGAGTATCAAGATCCTACGTCGAGAAGATCGGGCGACCCCGTATCATCTTGGTATCAGAGTTAGGAGGACGAGGAGGAGGCCATGGAGGGCGTGGCCAGGGTCTAGGTGGAGGCCGTGGTGGGCGTGGTGGTGCTGTACATGCGATGGAAGAGGATGGTGATTTTGCTTTGCATTACAATGACCACTATCGTTGTCCACGCAATGAAGATGATGGATTGGGCAAGCTCAAGTTTTCCATGCCCAAGTTTGCAGGTGGGACTGATCCCGAGGAGTATCTCACTTGGGAATTGAAGGTTGACAAAATATTCCGTATGCATCACTATACGGATGAGAGAAAGATACAGTTGGCATCACTTGAGTTTGAAGGTTATGCTTTGGATTGGTGGGATCAAGTCATTACTCAAAGAGCTGAGAATGGAGAAAACCCTATTGCAACATGGCAAGAGATGAAGTGGGAAATGAGAGCTCGTTTTGTTCCTCGTCATTACAGGCGTGATCTATTTGATAAATTGCAGAATATGAAGCAGGGAGCACATTCTGTGGAGGAGTACTACAAGGAGATGGAGCTAGCCATGATTCGAGCCAAGGTTCAAGAACAAGAAGAGCAAACCATGGCACGCTTCCTCTCAGGTTTGAACCATCAAGTCAAAAGAATTGTTAATTTTCAGCCTTATACCAATCTTTATGAGTTGGTGCATCAAGCTACAAAGGCAGAACGACAATTGCAAGAGGATGCTAAGTTTGCAAGATCAACGTCCTTTGTTGCACGTACACCATCCAGCGGAGGAAGATATGGTTCCAAATCACAAATAAGCCAACGAACAGCTCCAAGTGGTGGTTCAAGTTTTCGCCCATCATTTAGCAAGAAGGAAGAAGCCACTCCAAGTGCAAGAAAGCCATCAAATCCAGCAGCTAGTAGTTCCTCTTCTATCGGTTCTACAGCGAAGAGTAGCGGTATACAATGCTTCAAATGCCTTGGTCGTGGTCATATGCAAAAGGATTGCCCAAATAACAAGGCGATGTTGATATTAGAGAATGGGGAATATGATTCTGCAAGTGAAGAAGAGAATGATCACCAAGCTGAGTTAGGGACATATGATGATGCACATGAGGAGGAGCAAGACATAGAGTATTGTGAACCCGGTGTTGGTCCTATACTTGTGTGTGCTCCGACAGTGTTGAGTGTACAACCAAAGCCTTCCCATAACAGTGCTGCAATTTATTCCATACAAGAGCTCAAGTTAGCAAAGATGGTAAATTTTGCAAAGTAATCATTGATGGTGGGAGTTGTCATAATTTGGCTAGCAAGGAGCTTTGCAATAAACTTGGGTTAAAGTACAAGAAACACCCTGTCGGTGAAAATGGGACCGGGGGTCCCACGGTCTGCGGGGACGCGTGGGTCATCGACCACGTCAGCTCCCCGCGGGGCCATCCCTCCATCGTCCCCGGGCTCGTCCCCAGGGACGACATCGCCATCGGTGTCTCCAGCGGTCCGGGGCTCGTCCCCGGGCTCCATCAGCCCGGGCTCGTCCCCGGGGCACTGTCCCCAGCGGCCCCAGGCTCGTCCCTGGGGCGCCGATGGCCTCGGGCCCGTGCCTCGCCTCCGGGCGTCATCGTCTCACTCACTGCCTGGGGCCCACCTGTCGGTCCCCGGCAGGCTTGCTGGACCAGTCCCCAACTACCTACATTAATGACGAAGCGAGGCTGTCGCCCTTGTCGACTGCTTGCCACGCGTGGACGTCCCAGGACGGCCCCCCGTGGACACCCGACTGCACCGTCAGAAGCCTTTTTGACTTCGGTGGCAAAGCCATGCGCCGAGGTCCCAGCAGTCAGAGGTTCTTGACTTCGGCGGTGTGATCCATCACATCGCATCACGTCCTCACGACTCCACCGCCGCTGCGTACCAACTCCGACATGGGCGTTGCAGGCAGACAGGGGCGACGGGACGCTCCTCCAACTCCAGCGTGGGCGTCGCAGGCGAAGGGGGGCATAGGAGAGCTCACCGGAAAATATCTCCCTCCGCGTACCGGCACTGTGGACTCCCCTCGCCTATAAAGGAGGATCCATGCCGTAGACGAAAGCAAGCAGCTCAAGCTCTAGCAATAGACAACAAAGCTCTCTCTCAGCCTCAAGTCCCGGAGAGCTTCCGAGCTCCCGGGGTCCTCCTTGTAAACCACAGTACCACATTCTCTCTCTCTCTCTCATAGTCCCAAACACAGGAGTAGGGTATTACGCTCCGGCGGCCCGAACCTGTATAAATCCTCGTGTCTCCCTCATGTGTGCTGTTCATCATCTTCCCGCGCGATCTCCTTGGTTCGGACGGTCCGGACCCGGTTCGGACGGTCCGGACCCTTCTGCCTTCGTTCTCTGCTTCACCATGGTTCGGACGGTCCGGACCCGCTTCGGACGGTCCGAACCCCGCAGTTTCTTCCACGTCTCCTTTGCGTATCTTTCTTCTGCACCCTGACGCCGGCTTCGCCTGAGAACAACTCCCCTGGCCGAATCTCAGAAGGGGGGTCTCCCGACTTCCCGCCGTCGAGGTTTCATCCTCCGACAGCTGGCGCGCCAGGTAGGGGGAGTTTCCTTTTCAGGTGTTACGCCGGCGCCTCCAACATCGACGCACTCCATGACGGAAGGCCATCGTCCGCGGGACTCCAACAATGGCCACGGCGACCTCCGCGACCGGCTGGACCGGACGCGGGTTCAGGAGGACGCCCGGGTCAAGATCGAGCGGCGCGCGAACGCTGCTGCAAGTGCTGGGGCCCCCGACCAGGATCTTGAAGAGGATGGCAAGCTTTCACGTTCCGTACTACGGCGGAACAGAAGGAAGCGCCAGAAGGCCAAGGCGGCGGCCGAGAGCTGTGCCTTGGCGGCTACGGGCAGCCCCCGGAGCTACGATACCCGCAGGGGCCATGGTCGCCGCAAGCGGCGAAAGGCCGCACGCGCGACG
This sequence comes from Oryza meyeriana var. granulata, assembly GCA_003991445.1. Lineage (NCBI taxonomy): Eukaryota > Viridiplantae > Streptophyta > Magnoliopsida > Poales > Poaceae > Oryza > Oryza meyeriana. Next base: position 84,068 of record RYFJ01000564.1, read on the forward strand.
CCACCGCCGGCAACAGCCCAGAAGTGGTGCCCTCTCCACCAGACGGATTGGCACGACATCACGGAGTGCCACGCCGTCCAGCGCTCAACCGAGCGTGCCGAGCTGGCCATAGCTCGGGGATGGTGCGCCTACCACGACACCGGTCGGCACGACATCACGGAGTGCCGCGCCGTCCAGGGCATGGCCGAGCGTCTCAAGCCGGCCGCAGCCCGTGGGTGGTGCGCCTTCCACGACACGGACCGGCACGACATCACGGAGTGTTGTGCCGTCCAGCGCCTGGCCGAGCGCCTCGAGCCGGTCGAAGCCCGGAGGTGGTGCGCCGTCCACGAGACGGATTCGCACGACCTCGTGGAGTGTCGCGCCGTCCACAAGTTGGCCGAGCGCGTCAAGAAATCCCGGCAGGAGCAGTAGCGGGCCCGAGCTCGCTCCCTCTCAAGGGACCTGAGCCCGTCCGGTCGGAGCCCCTGGCTCCCGGGCGCGCATAAATCGCCCTGGTCGAAGCCCTTGGCTCCCGGGTGCGTCCTTAGCCCCGGTCGGAGCTTCGCTCCCGGGTGCATATCTCCTCCCGGTCGGAGCTCGGCTCCCGGGAGCGGGTTTAGCCCCGGTCGGAGCCCTGGCTCCCGGGTGCGTATCTCACCCCGGTCAAAGCGTGGCACCCGGGCGCGCATAAATCGCCCCGGTCGAAGCCCTTGGCTCCCGGGTGCGTCCTTAGCCCCGGTCGGAGCTTAGCTCCCGGGAGCATGTTTAGTCCCGGTCGGAGCTTCGCTCCCGGGTGCATATCTCCTCCCGGTCGGAGCTCGGCTCCCGGGAGCGGGTTTAGCCCCGTCAAGGCCCTGGCTCCCGGGTGCCTACCTAGCCCCGGTCGGAGCCCTTCGCTCCCGGGCGCCGATCTCGCCCCGGTCGGAGCGTGGCTCCCGGGCGCGCATAAATCGCCCCGGTCGAAGCCTTTGGTTCCCGGGTGCGTTCTTAGCCCCGGTCGGAGTTTAGCTCCCAGGTGTGTAAATAGCCCCGGTCGTAGCCCTTGGCTCCCGGGCGCGTATCTCGCCCCGGTCGAAGCGTGGCTCCCGGGCGCGCATATATCTCCCCGGTCGCGGCCCTTGCCTCCCGGGCGAATATCTCCCCCAGTCCGATCACGGAGAGCTCACTCCCTCTCAAGGGACCTGAGTCCGAGGGAGCTGAGTCCGAGTCCCGGCAGAACCAGTAGCGAGCCAAGCGCGCTCGAAATGGTTCGGACAGTCCGAACCGTCGACGGACGGTCCGGTTGTAGCGACTCGGACCGTCCGACCCTTAGGCGGACGGTCCGAATCCCGCTCCCGATCCAGAATAGCTTCGGCAGGGCGCAAGTACCCGGACAGCATTGCCTCGGCAAGGGCGGGTCCGGGGAAGTTGTCCCGACATGGTCCATATTCCATACCCGGGCCCCTGTGCCCGGGCACATATCGGTCATATATAACAAGCCATATTTCAGTCCGGGGCCCCTAGGTCCCGGATACGTATTGAGCCGAGGCACGGATTCCCGAATCCGTGCCCCGGGCCCGACACTGAGGTGCCGAACCAGGGCAGCCCTCGCCAAGGCGAGTGCAAGCCTAGGAACGCGACACCCGGAATAGGGCGCGAAGCCCGGACAGCACCGCCCCGGCGAGAATGCTTCCGGAAGGTCGTCTCACATCCCATATTCAAGCCTGGGCCCCTGAAACCCGGCTTATATCAAAACCGTATTTCAGTCCGGGGCCCCCGGGTCCCGGACACGTATCCTCAGCGCTAGCCTGGGCCCCATGTATATACACTTTACATAAGCAATGTTTTTAATATCCTCCCCGGTCTCGTTCCTTTCGTCGTTTTCCATGTGTTGCGTTCGCAGCATGGGATGGACAAGGGAACGAACCGGACGCTCTCACAGTTCACTATGTGTAGAGTAGACCTTTCCCCGGCGGTCCTGGGGGACGATTCATACCATACCAAGCTCGGCGCCCGGGGAGACCCCGTTTCTTCCTCGCGTACCGGGCCGAAGCCGTTCTGTCGCCAGACCTCTCGTTCGGCTCTCGGATGCAGCGCTACATCGACAAGCATCAACCACGACAATATGCAGCTCGACAACCTCGACTCCCTCGAGGAACGAAGGTGGCGCGCTCCGCTCCGCATCGCTCGTTACCAGCAAGGCCTCAAGCGCTATCTTTGGCGTCAGGTTCGGGCCCGATCACTTCAGGTTTGGGGTTCGAATCTCCGCCGTACCTCCGTACGGGTCGGAATGAAATCTTCCCCCCGTGGGAAGGCCCCTCCCTGGTGATCGGAGCTTCCCAACCGGGCTCGGTAAGCCTGGGAGCATCATCACAAATATTATCCGAAAGCACATCCTGTAAGTGCCTCTAAACCTCAGCACTGACCGAGGCCGGGCCCCGTGAGTATTCGCTTTCCATAGTCATACTTTTATTATCGTTTCCGGGCTCGTGCCCTTATCCTTTCTTTATGTCACGATCGTGGCGATTTCCCCCCGGGGCATAATCGGGTCGCGCCCATGCGGTGGCTGGGTATTGCGCCTAAGCATCTATTCCCTACCAGTGAGCTACCGTATCCCATCTGCTAAACCCCGGACATCGTCTAAGCCCCGGCTTGCGGTGCCCCGCTCTGGTTGGCTTCGGGCTCGGTTCTTTCCGCTGCTAGGGGGCAGATTCCTTATGCGCAGTCCTTTCCTCCGCTCGGTCGCGACCGCGAAGAGGCCCCTAGTAGGTGGTAAACGCAACGGCTCGCAGCATGAAATGGACAAGGGAACGAGCCAAGTGCTCTCACAGTTCATCATGTAGAGCCTGTCATCGCGGCATCGCTGCGCTCCCTAGGCCAACGGGGCCCGGGGGCACGAAGGACCCCCGGACCCGGAAGACGGGCGGGGGCCGAACCTGCGAACTCCGTCGCTCCGCCAAGCTCACGTCCGGACTGCTCGCGCCCCCGGGAACCGAGCTCCCGAGGCGTCCGACGGTCGCGTTCGCCGCCCCCCGGGGCCCGAGCTCCCGGGGCAAGCGGCTGCGCCGGGGCCCGAACAGGGGTCTCACACCCTACGGCTGTTCGCGGTTGCTGGCCCTCGATGTCGGACGACGCCCGGTACTCGACGTCCCCAGACACGGGACCCCGAGTGCAAGCGACCTCCGAATAACACAATAAACCAAGGTACGAAAGGTATAAACATGACCATATACATATGCAAATGTCTCTCTTTGTACAAGACAGGCAAAACCGGAGCGCAAGCACGAGCGAGGCCCGGAGACGCCGTCGCACAGGGAGAGGTTGCTAGCCTCCTTCGGACCGGACCCCGGACGACCACAGAAGAAGGGCGCCCGGGGGCATGGAGGGCCCCCGGACCCCGAAGGCGCCCGCGCATGGCGTCAGAAGGAAACCGGCGTCTTCCTCAACCTCTTCGTCAGGCATCAGCTCTACGAGATGGTCGCCGCGGTCGAAGAACCCTTCCTCCGGGGCAGCGGGCTCGACCATGGCCTCCCGAGACTTCCTCGCGAACTGCCGCGACCACCTCGCGAACCGCCGCGACGTCCTCGCGAACCGCCGTGACCACCTCGCGAACCACCGCGACTTCCTCGCGAACTGCCGCGACTTCCTCGCGCGCGGCGAACTCACACCCCCGAGTCGCGAGCCCGGCCTCTGGGGCCGAGCGCTTTCTTCTCGGGAAAATATTTCCTTCTCCCGCGCCTCCATCTCGGACCAGGCGCGGGAGGACTCGTCAGCGGCGGATCCGGTGGCAGCCTCCAATCGGACGGCGCACCCCTCTGCTGCCGCGGTCTCCGGCCCGCGGTCGCCACGAAGAACTCGGTGGCGACAGTACGGGCGGCGAAGCTGCTGCCTCGGCATCGCAACCGCTGCCGTCGGCCTTCCTCAACACTCGTTCCATGTTTTCAACCCGGGTCCCGGGTACGTATCGTGTCTAAATCGACGAGTCATCAAGCTTCATCACTCCACAAGCGAAACCAGGCGGACCCAGCGTCCCCTCATTTCTTCAAGACATGGCACTGTTCCTGCCCGGGGTTGATCCCGGCCGAGCAACAGAGCCAGGGGCCACTGTCGGCGAAATGGGACCGGGGGTCCCACGGTCTGCGGGGACGCGTGGGTCATCGACCACGTCAGCTCCCCGCGGGGCCATCCCTCCATCGTCCCCGGGCTCGTCCCCAGGGACGACATCGCCATCGGTGTCTCCAGCAGTCCGGGGCTCGTCCCCGGGCTCCATCGGCCCCGGGCTCGTCCCCGGGGCACTGTCCCCAGCGGCCCCAGGCTCGTCCCTGGGGCACCGATGGCCTCGGGCCCGTGCCTCGCCTCCGGGCGTCATCGTCTCACTCACTGCCTGGGGCCCACCTGTCGGTCCCCGGCAGGCTTGCTGGACCAGTCCCCAACTACCTACATTAATGACGAAGCGAGGCTGTCGCCCTTGTCGACTGCTTGCCACGCGTGGACGTCCCAGGACGGCCCCCCGTGGACACCCGACTGCACCGTCAGAAGCCTTTTTGACTTCGGTGGCGAAGCCATGCGCCGAGGTCCCAGCAGTCAGAGGTTCTTGACTTCGGCGGTGTGATCCATCACATCGCGTCACGTCCTCACGACTCCACCGCCGCTGCGTACCAACTCCGGCATGGGCGTTGCAGGCAGACAGGGGCGACGGACGCTCCTCCAACTCCAGCGTGGGCGTCGCAGGCGAAGGGGGGCACAGGAGAGCTCACCGGAAAATATCTCCCTCCGCGTACCGGCACTGTGGACTCCCCTCGCCTATAAAGGAGGATCCATGCCGTAGACGAAAGCAAGCAGCTCAAGCTCTAGCAATAGACAACAAAGCTCTCTCTCAGCCTCAAGTCCCCGGAGAGCTTCCGAGCTCCCGGGGTCCTCCTTGTAAACCACAGTACCACATTCTCTCTCTCTCTCTCATAGTCCCAAACACAGGAGTAGGGTATTACGCTCCGGCGGCCCGAACCTGTATAAATCCTCGTGTCTCCCTCGTGTGTGCTGTTCATCGTCTTCCCCGCGCGATCTCCTCGGTTCGGACGGTCCGGACCCTTCTGCCTTCGTTCTCTGCTTCACCACGGTTCGGACGGTCCGGACCCGCTTCAGACGGTCCGAACCCCGCAGTTTCTTCCACGTCTCCTTTGCGTATCTTTCTTCTGCACCCTGACGCCGGCTTCGCCTGAGAACAACTCCCCTGGCCGAATCTCAGAAGGGGGGTCTCCCGACTTCCCGCCGTCGAGGTTTCATCCTCCGACACACCCACATCCATATCAGATCCAATGGCTGCATGAGAGAGGTTCATTGAGTGTAGGATACACCGTGGATGTTGAATTTGAAATTGGCACTATCGTGATATGGTGGAGTGTGATGTGGTGCCTATGGACGTATGTCACTTGCTGCTAGGAAGGCCATGGCAATATGATCGTGCTGTGATTCATGATGGAAGAACTAATCAATACAAGTTTTGGTGGAACAAAACAAAAAGTGGTGGTGCTACCGTTGACTCCTTCTCAAATTGTAAATGATAATGTGCAGAAGGTTGAAGTGCAAGTTGAGAGTGAGAAAGGGAGAGAACCAAAGAGTGTGATTCCACAAAAGGTGAGTGAGAGCCACAAACCAAAACCGAGAAATAAAAGCAAGAGTGAGGGAGAGAAAAACTTCATCATGATAGCCACCAAATCTAATCTAAAAGAGATGAAAGATGATCCCGCTTTGATGCACCTTGTATTGCTGTACAAGGATGCATTGCTTTCTACTAATGATTTAACATCTCTCCCTAGTGCTGTTTCTCAAGTTTTACAGACTTATGACGACGTGTTTCCAGAGGAGGTACCCACTGGTCTACCACCTATTCGAGGTATTGAGCATCAAATTGACTTAGTCCCGGGAGCCCCTCTTCCCAACCGGCCGCCGTACCGCACAAATCCAGAAGAAACAAAGGAGATTTAGCACCAAGTGCAAGCACTTTTGGACAAAGGGTACGTACGCGAGAGTCTTAGTCCTTGTGCCGTTCCAGTTATTCTTGTTCCTAAGAAAGATGGAACTTGGAGAATGTGCATAGACTGTAGAGCTATTAACAACATAACTGTTCGCTATCGTCATCCTATTCCTAGGTTAGATGATATGCTTGATGAGTTAAGTGGTTTTACTATCTTTTCTAAGATTGACTTGCGTAGTGGCTACCATCAAATAAGAATGAAACATGGTGATGAATGGAAAACTGCTTTTAAAACGAAATTTGGCTTGTATGAATGGTTAGTAATGCCTTTTGGATTGTCCAATGCTCCTAGTACATTCATGCGCTTAATGAACCATGTTTTGAAACACTTCATTGGTAAATTTGTGGTAGTTTACTTTGATGATATTCTGATATATAGCCGCTGTTTGGATGATCATGTTGAACACATCAAACAAGTGCTAGAAGTGCTTAGGAAAGAATACTTGTATGCCCATCTTGAGAAGTGTACTTTTTGCACTAGTAAGGTTGTGTTTCTAGGCTATGTTGTTTCAGCTCATGGCATTGAAGTGGATGAATCTAAAATTGAAGCTATTAGAAATTGGCCAATTCCTGTGAATGTTAGTCAAATTCGTAGCTTCCATGGGCTTGCTAGTTTCTATCAACGATTTGTGAAAGATTTCAGCACCATTGTTGCCCCATTAAATGAATTAACTAAAAAGGGAGTGATTTTTGAGTGGGGAGAAAAACAAGACAAAGCTTTTACTGAATTGAAGAAATGTTTGACTGAAGCACCATTGCTTGCTTTACCTGATTTCACAAAAACTTTTGAGATTGAGTGTGATGCTAGTGGAATAGGTATTGGTGGTGTTTTGATGCAAGAAAGAAAACCTGTTGCATATTTCAGTGAGAAACTTCATGGTGCCCAATTGAATTATCCTGTTTATGATAAAGAACTATATGCTCTTGTGCGTGTGTTGGAAACTTGGCAACATTATCTTTGGCCTAAGGAATTCATAATACATTCTGATCATGAATCTTTGAAATACTTAAAGGGCCAAGCGAAATTGAATCGTAGACATGCTAAGTGGGTAGAATTCATTGAGACCTTTTCATACATTGTCAAATATAAGAAAGGTAAAGAGAATGTGGTAGCTGATGCTTTGTCTAGAAAACATGTGCTTTTGACTCAGTTGGAAGTAAAGGTACCTGGGTTGGAAAGTTTAAAAGATTTATATGCTTCCGATCATGAATTTGCAGCTCCATATTCAAATTGCAAAGATGGGAAAGGGTGGGATAAGTTTCATATTCATGATGGTTTTCTCTTTCACATGAATAAGCTATGTGTTCCGGATTCCTCTGTGCGTTTGTTATTGTTGCGGAATCTCATGCAGGAGGATTGATGGGGCATTTTGGGAGGGAGAAGACTTACATGATGTTGGCTGATAACTTCTATTGGCCAAAGATGAGACGAGATGTCGAGAGGTTTGTTCAAAGATGCATCACATGCCATAAGGCGAAGTCAAAACTCAATCCACATGGTTTGTATACTCCACTTCCTGTTCCTAGCGTTCCTTGGGAAGATATAAGCATGGATTTTGTGTTAGGCCTGCCTAGGACCAAGAGGGAAGGGATTCAGTCTTTGTTGTTATGGATAGGTTCTCTAAAATGGCACATTTTATTCCCTGTCATAAGAGCGACGATGCGTCGCATGTAGCTGATTTGTTTTTCAGGGAGATTGTGAGATTGCATGGAATGCCAAGAACCATTGTTTCAGATCGAGACGTCAAGTTCATGAGCTACTTTTGGAAGACTTTGTGGGCCAAGCTTGGAACAAAGTTGTTGTTTTCAACGACTTGTCACCCACAAACAAATGGGCAAACGGAGGTGGTGAACCGCACACTTTCCACGTTGCTACGTATCATGATAAAGAAAAACTTGAAAGAGTGGGAAGATTGTCTACCACATGTGGAGTTTGCATATAACAGGGCGGTACATTCTACAACTCAATTGAGTCCATTCGAGGTGGTGTACGGCTTCAAACCAATCACGCCCCTTGATTTACTTCCTCTCCCACTACAAGAACGTGCAAATATGGATGCTTCTAAACGTGCTGATTTTGTGAAAAAGCTCCATGCCATAACCAAAGAGGTAATTGAAAACAAGGTACGTGCTTATGCTTCCAAAGCTAACAAATCTAGAAAGCAAATGCTGTTTGAACCAGGTGATTTAGTGTGGGTACACCTTCGCAAAGATCGCTTTCCGCAGAAGCGTAGATCCAAATTGATGCCCCGTGGTGATGGACCTTTTAAAATTCTCGCCAAGATCAATGACAATGCATACAAGATTGAGCTTCCCGGTGATGACTATGGGGTAAGTTCTACATTTAATGTTGCTGATCTATCACCTTTCTTTGGACAAGATTGTACAGAGTCGAGGTCGACTCCTTTTCAAGAAGGGGAGGATGATGAGGACATCGCTAGTAATGTCAAAGCTAGTAATGAGACTCCAATAACAGGACCAATAACAAGAGCACGAGCCAAGAAACTACAATCTCAGGTAAACCTGCTCCTTAATGAATATGTCATTAATTTTAATGAGAATTTTATACTACCTAAAAACAATGTCTTACTTGTGCTCAGATTTGAAGAGTCAGCAATGGATGGAGATCAAGGATATGTGGCCGTTATCCAAGGAAGCACAAGCCCACGGCATGAACAATCCAGCCCATGAATAATTCTGTGCTACAGTACCAGACCATGAACAGTACGGCCTATAAACAGTACCGTGCTACAGTAGTTGCGCGTGAATAGTACCACATGGAAAGTTTAGTGTGGAATAGCCTTAGGCTGAGACTATATATTGAGGGGTAGACCCCCATTGTAAAGGGGGAACCACTTTTGATAATACTCTTGTTCTTTCTGTTGGCTGAACCAACTTGAGAGAATTGGGAGTTCACTGAAATTAAGATTGTTCAACCTTTTCTGCTGGGAATTGGGAGCACATAGAACTTCATCGGTGGTCGTGAAGTTCAGCACGTGAGATTGGGCGAATTATAGAGTGCTAACTCTTGCATTGGCAACGGGGGATCACTACGATTCATCAAATCCACGTGAGTATCCAGATCCTACGTCGAGAAGATCGGGCGACCCCGTATCACTACACTTGATATAGCTGGTCCGATTACAAGGAGTAGAGCTAAACAACTGGAGAAGGAAATTCATTCTCAGGTGAACTTAAGCTTTTGAGTACTTGTTTCAATGTTCTCAGGAATGATGGAGTACACGAACAAGCATGGGATGATGATGGATTCTGCCCGCCAAATATAAGCAAGGAACCTGGACGTGCAAGAGAGAGAAAAGAACATTCAGCTACCATGAATAACAGCCGTTGGAGTGCAAGCAAATATTTCGGAAGTTAGGAATGCATGCAGCCAACAACCAGGTTGCTATCCACACACGTTCCAGCATGCATGCAGAAGAATGCCAACCATCCATGCGTCCCACTAGGCCTGGCTATTAATAAAAGTAGTGTTACAATTTCCCACTACATGTTCTCATTTATTTCTTCCAAACTGAAACTCCACTAGTATTATATATCCCTGTAATGGGTGACGTGAACAGTAACTTAGAGATTGCAATTTCAGAAACACCAACTCTTTGAGTTCTTGTTCCAGCGTGAGTCTTGAGAGACTTGCAAACTTGTTCTTTCGATTTCTGAGGGAGTTGTAGAACGCCGAACTGCGGTTCACCCAGTTTGTGCCTTCACGTCTATACGGCGTGATTGCGTGGGCTGTTTCATCGGTACGTGGAAGGGTGATTGTCTCGGTAGTTCGTCGCGTGGGCAGCCTCGCTGTGGATTGCCTCTTCACCAGGTCACGCAGCGACAAGTTATCAAGTTTGCGGATCCTTCGAGAAGATCGGGCCACAACAACTTGCCACACGTGTTGCATAGGCGTGTGCATATCATCTGGTATCAGAGCTTCCGTTGACTCGATAGGATCTTTCTTGCTTTTGGTAGGATAGATTTTTATATACCTACAGTCCACATATAGCCAAATAGAAAACCTACAGTCTCTCATTTGTGCCTGATTTGTAGTTTGCATTATCGAGTTTTCAATCCTTTGAGACTTGTCTAGTTGCTGAAATTTTTCTTTTCCACATCGTTCTAACTTTCACCCTTGATCTGATTGCCAATTGCTTGCTGAATATATATTAAAAAAAAACCCACCCGTCCCACCCTTGCTTGCTTTTTACCCGCCACAAATTCCCATCCTTTCCACCTGAGTTTTCTTGTTCTTTGTGATGCGCCACCCCTCTATGTTGTCTTTGCTGCGCCCCCTTAGTTGAAAGTTGTGCTGTGTTTGTCTCAAAAGATATCAAAAAAAAAAAAAGAGTATATAAAAAAAAACGAAGAAGAAGAAACAAAAGAGACTTGTGATCAGCACGCCAAAAGGGGCTTGGAGCAGCACTTTGGTTGGTGCTAGTTGTTTCCACTTCTTCCATCTAGTTCCTTTCTTTTGCATCTTTTTCTTTTTATTCAGCAACTTAGACTTGTGTTTCTCTTTTGGATTATTATTCGGTTTTGCATCACCTACATTTCAGCGCACTACTTTTCCATTTTATCCCCCGCCAAGCTCCACTAAAAAGCACCGTGAGCTGTTACACCGTCGTCTCTGGTACAATCACTCTTCCACTACAGATTGCAGCCCCGGTCTCGCCCTTTCAGGAAGAGAAAGAACTTGTTGAGTAAGTGGTGAGGGAGTGATTCCACATATATAGGGTCCTATTATTTTTCCCTTCTTTACTAACATGGCAGGTGACGAAGAATCTTCGTCAAACACTGTTTCTATTCAAGAAATTCAGGAGGTGCGTGCACAAATGCGTCAATTGATGCAAGAGATGCAAACACTTCAACAATCCCTTCAGCAACAGCGCAGGGAGCCTCCACCTCGTGATAATGACAATGTTGAACATGATGATCCTGAAGCATTGGAAGACGAAGCTGCACGTCTTCAGACTGAGACTGCACGCCGTGCTCCTGCAGGTGGTGGCGGCGGCGGTGGCCATGGCCATGGTGGTGGCAGAGGATTTGCTGCTGGAATTGGTAATTTTGGTTGCATTCATAGGAGACCACAATTCTTTGGTCGTGCACGACGTGTTCCTATTGGTGGTGCTGCAGATTTTGATGTTGATGATCATTCTGATTATATTGAGGAACATGGAAGAGATCCCCGTGGTCACCCTGGTGGTTTGCTGATCATGGTGGCGATAATATTCGTCGCTTTGAAAATTATGGTGATAACCAGTTTGGCAGGTACCATGATCACCATCGCCGTAATCCTGAACACCGCCAAAATGATGATGGTTTGGGTAAGGTTAAAATCTCCATTCCACCTTTCAGCGGCAAGGAGAATGCTGATGCTTATTTTGAATGGGAGACCAAGGTGGAACAAATATTTGATTTGTATGACTACCCTGCTGAAAAGAAGGCAAAGCTTGCTGCCATTGAATTCAAAGGGTATGCCATAACTTGGTGGAATCAAGTTCGTACTGAATATCATCGAGTTGGACATGATCATATTACTTGGGATGACTTGAAGAGGGAAATGAGACGTCGTTTTGTCCCTGCATATTATTCCCGTGACTTACATTTGAGGCTGAAACGTCTTGTGCAAGGTACTCGCAACGTTGATGAATATTTTCAAGAACTAGAAATGTGCCTACTTTGTACGGGGATAACTGAGGATGAGGAATCCACAATGGCTCGGTTTTTAGTTGGTCTCAATAAAAACATTGTTGATAAAGTGGATATGACAAATTACACAAATCTCACAGAATTGGTTCATTTTGCAAAGAGGGCTGAACGGCAAATTGCTATGTCTTACAGACATAATGCTTCCTTTTCATATCCTCACAACTCTATTTCATGGTCTCATTCACAACAGCAAGGGGTGCAACGCCCAAATCTTCATTTCGGGGAGCTACTAGAAATGCTCCAACTTCTTCAAAACAATTGGATGTGAAAGGTAAAACTATGAGTTCAAATCAGCCCAATTCTTCTTCTGGAGCCACCCAACGCAAGACAAGCAAGATTGAGTGTTTTAAGTGTGGTGGTCATGGGCATAAGCAAGCTGAATGTCCCAATAGACGTACTATTATTGCACTTGCAGATGGTTCTTATGATTCTCAAAGTGAAGAGGAGGATGAGCCTATTACACAAGCACTAGCAGATCTTTCTCTTGCCACTTGTGAGTATTCAGCAGAAGATGGTACTTTTGAGCTAGGTCTGAATTGTTTAGCCATTCAATCTCTTCCAGATTTTGCTCAAGATGATTTATCCCAAGATGATGTTCCTCAGCATCCAGCCGAGGTTACTTGTGCTGATTTTGATGAGTTGCTTGCTGATTTTCCTGATTTGGCGCCTTCTACTCTGAATACACCAGCTCCTTCTTTGGTGGTTCGGCGGGTTCTTTCAACACAATTTGTTGCTGCTGAGCAAGGGCAGCGCCACAATTTGTTTCAATCACGATGCAAAGTGAAAGGACAGGTGTGCCGCTTCATCATTGATGGTGGGAGCTGCAACAATATTGTTAGTGCTTTGCTTGTTGAGAAGCTTGGTTTGCAGACACGTCGCCATCCACATCCGTATCACATGCAATGGCTGAATAATTCTGGGACAGTGAAGGTTTCAGCTATGGTCCGCCTGTCATTCTCCATTGGCGACTATCATGGAGAGGTTGATTGTGATATTGTACCCATGCAAGCATGCCATTTACTGCTGGGTCGTCCATGGCAATTTGATGTGGATTCGGTGCACTTTGGATGGTCTAACAAATATACTTTCATTCACAAAGACAAGAAGGTGGTTCTTGTTCCATTATCTCTAGAAGAGATCTATGCTTCAGATGTGGCTCGCATGAAAAGAGAAGAATCTGAGAAAAGAAAATTGAGTGAGGCCCCCAACACTAGTAAGGAAGAGACTCCTAACCCATCAAGCCACATAAAGCCTCATTCCACTTCAAAACAGCCACGCCAAAATGAGTGCTTATTTGTGAGCAGGAGTGATTTGAGAGAAGTGAGGAACACCACAGCCCCATTCTTTGTGCTCTTGCACAAGGAGGTCCTACTTTCAACTAACAATTTACCTTCATCGCTGCCTAGTGCTGTTCTTGATCTCTTACAGGACTTCGAAGATGTTTTTCCCGATGAGGTACCGGCTGGACTTCCTCCACTCCGCGGAATTGAGCATCAAATTGATTTGGTACCAGGTGCTTCTCTTCCAAATCGTCCAGCCTACCGCACCAATCCCGAAGAGACAAAGGAAATTCAGCGACAGGTAAAAGAGCTTTTGGACAAAGGGTATGTTCGTGAATCCTTATCACCATGTGCTGTTCCCATTCTTTTAGTCCCAAAGAAAGATGGTTCTTGGCGCATGTGTGTTGATTGTCGTGCTATCAATGCTATAACTGTTAGATATCGCCATCCCATTCCACGGCTTGATGACATGTTAGATGAATTGAGTGGTTCCATTATTTTCACCAAGATTGATTTACGTAGTGGTTATCATCAGATTCGCATGAAAGTTGGTGATGAATGGAAAACAGCATTTAAAACTAAATTTGGTCTCTATGAATGGCTTGTGATGCCCTTTGGTTTGACGAATGCTCCTTCAACTTTTATGCGCTTAATGAATCATGTTTCAAGAGGTTTCATTGGCAAATTTGTCGTTGTTTATTTTGATGATATCCTGATCTATAGCTAATCATTAGATGAACATCTTGATCATATCCGTGAAGTTCTTGCTGTTTTGAGAGCAGAGAAATTGTATGGAAATATTACTAAGTGCACATTTTGCACAGATCGTGTTGTTTTTCTTGGTTTTGTTGTGACTGCAGTTGGCATTCAGGTTGATGAAGAGAAGATTACAGCGATAAAGTATTGGCCCACACCTGCAAATGTGAGCCAAGTTCGAAGTTTCCATGGTCTTGCAGGTTTCTACCGGCGATTTGTTAAAGATTTCAGCACCATCACTGCACCCCTTAACAATTTAACAAAGAAGGATGTTCCATTCAAGTGGGGGGATGAACAAGACCAAGCCTTCAACGCGCTGAAACGAAAGCTATGTGAAGCACCGCTGCTACAACTACCAGATTTTGGTAAGACCTTTGAGATCGAATGTGATGCAAGTGGTATTGGCATAGGAGGTGTACTACTTCAAGAAGGTAAACCTGTTGCTTACTTTTCTGAAAAGTTAAATGGTCCACATCTGAACTATTCTGTCTATGACAAAGAGCTTTATGCCTTAGTTCGAGTTTTGGAAGTTTGGCAACATTATTTATTACCTAAAGAATTTGTAATACATTCTGATCACGAAGCTTTGAAATATCTTAAAAGCCAAGGCAAACTGAACCGTCGACATGCGAAATGGATTGAGTTCATTGAAACATTTCCCTATGTTGTAAAACATAAGCGTGGCAAAGATAACATTGTTGCAGATGCTTTGTCAAGAAGATGTGGTTTGGTTACACAATTAGATACAAAAGTGCTTGGTTTGGAATCCATTAAAACACTTTATGCTGATGACTTTGATTTTAAAGAACCTTTCTCTCATTGCATTGCTGGAAAAGGCTGGGACAAGTATTATGTGCATGATGGTTTCTTATTTCGGACTAACAAATTATGCATTCCAGCCTGCTCGATTCGTCAAGTTCTTTTGCAGGAAGCACATGCTGGTGGCTTAGCTGGTCATTTTGGCGTCAAAAAAGACATTGGACATGCTCTCTGATCATTTCTTTTGGCCACATATGCGACGTGATGTCCAGCGACATGTTGAGCGCTGCATAATCTGTTTGAAAGCTAAGTCCCGCCTTAATCCCCATGGTCTTTATACTCCATTACCAATTCCAACTGTACCTTGGGAAGATATATCCATGGATTTTATTCTGGGGTTACCTAGGTCTCAGAGGGGGAGGGATTCTATCTTTGTTGTTGTTGATCGCTTCTCTAAAATGGCACATTTTATTCCATGTCATAAGAGCGATGATGCTTCACACGTTGCTGATTTGTTTTTCAGGGAGATCGTTCGTTTACATGGAGTGCCAAAGACTATTGTTTCAGACCGAGATACAAAATTTCTAAGCTATTTTTGGAAGACCTTATGGGTTAAACTTGGCACGAAGTTGTTATTTTCCACCACTTGTCACCCACAAACAGATGGGCAAACTGAAGTTGTCAACCGTACCCTGTCCACCATGCTGCGTGCCGTGCTGAAAAAGAATTTGAAGCTGTGGGAAGACTGCCTTCCACATGTTGAATTTGCTTATAACCGGGCAGTCCATTCCACAACAAATTTTTGTCCATTTGAAATTGTTTATGGTTTTAAGCCGCATACTCCCATGGATCTTCTGCCTTTACCATTACAGGAACAAGTTAACTTGGATGCAGCAAAGAGATCGGACTTTATCAGGAAGCTACATGATGAGACAAGAAGAAATATCGAGAAGAAATCAGCACAATATGCAAAGCAAGCGAACAAAGGTAAGAAGAAGGTTACATTCCAGCCCGGAGACCTCGTGTGGTTGCATCTACGCAAGGATCGATTTCCCCAACAGCGCAAGAGTAAGTTATCTCCTAGGGGTGATGGTCCGTTCAAGGTTCTACACAAGATAAATGATAATGCTTACAAAATTGAGCTGCCACCTGAATATTCCAATGTGAGTACAACATTCAATGTCAAAGACTTGCTTCCATTTGTTGGTGAGCCTGAGTCGAGGACGACTCCTTCTCAAGAGGGGGAGGGTAATGAGGACATTCCTAGCATTCACTCATCTCCAAATGAAACTACACTTGATATAGCTGGTCCGATTACAAGGAGTAGAGCTAAACAATTGGAGTAGGAAATTCATTCTCAGGTGAATGCTAACCTTATGCTTAATAATCAGATTATGTTGAATGGGCCTATACTTTTGAGTACTTGTTTCAATGTTCTCAGGAATGATGGAGTACACGAACAAGCATGGGATGATGATGGATTCTGCCCGCCAAATATAAGCAAGGAACCTGGACGTGCAAGAGAGAGAAAAGAACATTCAGCTACCATGAATAACAGCCGTTGGAGTGCAAGCAAATATTTCGGAAGTTAGGAATGCATGCAGCCAACAACCAGGTTGCTATCCACACACGTTCCAGCATGCATGCAGAAGAATGCCAACCATCCATGCGTCCCACTAGGCCTGGTTATTAATAAAAGTAGTGTTACAATTTCCCACTACATGTTCTCATTTATTTCTTCCAAACTGAAACTCCACTAGTATTATATATCCCTGTAATGGGTGATGTGAACAGTAACTTGGAGATTGCAATTTCAGAAACACCAACTCTTTGAGTTCTTGTTCCAGCGTGAGTCTTGAGAGACTTGCAAACTTGTTCTTTCGATTCCTGAGGGAGTTGTAGAACGCCGAACTGCGGTTCACCCAGTTTGTGCCTTCACGTCTATACGGCGTGATTGCGTGGGCTGTTTTGTCGGTACGTGGAAGGGTGATTGTCTCAGTAGTTCGTCGCGTGGGCAGCCTCGCTGTGGATTGCCTCTTCACCAGGTCACGCAGCGACAAGTTATCAAGTTCGCGGATCCTTCGAGAAGATCGGGCCACAACAACTTGCCACACATGTTGCATAGGCGTGTGCATATCAGAAGGTCACCAAGGGAAGGGAGGAGATCAACAAGAAAAGGGATTCGCGCAGGCTGGAATCGAACTGTACGACAGTGCCAACTTGTGACGGCCGCCACGACTTCATACGAACTCCGATTCGGGAGTTCTAGTACTTCACGGAAAGCTTATCAAGTCTACTTTCCAACGGATCCATACTCATGTTTATATCTGATGCGAGGTTCGGTCCCGATCTTTCGATGGAGAAGGTAATTACGATTGGTGGAAGAAAACGACGTTCTCGGCCCAACTACAACTATCCACGATGTTGCGCCTTAGCGACCGATACACCGATTCCAGAAGGTGAGCACGAACTTGTGGAGCGCGATCAACCGGCCACGAGGGCACTCATCCTGCAAGCAATCGTAGAACAAGCAAGAACGAGGTGAACAAGCACTGAATTGCTAAATCAAATATGAAGTTTCAATCTGAAAATACAAGAGGTGGGGTTCCAATAACAAGAAGACGGGTGGTCTAATCGACACGCGCGCTGCAAGCGAAGTAGCGGCGGCTAAACTTCAATCTATCAAAAACCCACCTGTTCGTGGCGGCTCTAGAGACATATAAATAGATGGGAGGACGACCAAGAGTGTGTTGGGGTCGTTCTCCAACCCTAGGACGCTCCCATAATGGGCTCAACTTGATGCACGGCCCATGGACCAAAATAAGGTGGCGCAACACCGTAGGCAGAAAAGGTCTCGGTAGTATTTCGATGTTTCTGGACGAACCCAACAAGATATGGAAGTGAGGCCAGATCTGTTGGAAAGTAGACTTGATAAGATTTCCATGAAGTACTTGAACGTCCAAAACGGAGTCCGTATGAAGCCGTGGCAGCCGTTAGAAGTTGGTGCTATCCTGCAGTCCGAATCCAGCCTGCGCGACTCCCTCTCCTAGGTGGCTTTCTCCTTGGTTCCTAATCAACACAAGAGTACACGAGTTTCCATGGTCTAAAGAAACTGAACATGAGCTTAAGAGAGAACTTACTTGATGATTAAGTTGACGTGCACGGGCGCGAGTCATAGGACCTGTAACCAGGACTTGTGTAGATGTAGGTGAGGAGGTATCGATGGTGGTGATGTCCTCATCAATATTTGCTCGGAATCGTCCACAATCGTTATTTTAGTGACGAGGGGTCCCTGTTTAAGGTGCTGCATCATCATTTTTGGGCTGAAGGCCCATGTATCAAGTCGGGTCCATCAGGGATGCGTCCTAGGGTTGGAGAACGACCCCAACACCCCTGTGGCCGTCCTCCCATCCTATTAATACCCTTAGAGCCGCCATAAACAGATTGGGTTTTGTTAGATTAAAGTTAGCATCGCTACTTTACCGTGTAATCCCGTGATCGGCTAGTTCGCCGGTTTGCTCGTCTTCGGAACCCCAACTTTTGTTCTCTTGAATTAAACCTTCATCTTTATTCGCAAATTAAGTTGCTTGTTTATCTTGTTCTTGCTAGTTCTCGATTGCCTACAGGAACAATTACCCTCGTGGTTGGGCTGATTGTGCATCCATCGAGATTGTGAACAGCCTCTGGAGTTGGTGTAACGATTGCTAAGGTGCAACGTCCCAGGACGGTTGTAGTCGGATCGCCAACGTCGCTCCATCCAATCGATTTATCCTCTCATCGAAAGATCGGGACACCCACGCTCACATCGTTCCGAGGAGAATTCGCAAAACTCCGTTTCCATAAAGAATTTGATGGAGTTTTCCCGTATTTTGACCGGAGAATCTAACATAGACATTACTATCAAGATTCTAACCAAAAAATGGTACATTCCATGCCCTCGAAGAATGCTTTGTCGTGCAAAGTCACGACGTATCCAGTGTCAAGAATGGATTGGATCGAAACGACTTTCCTTTTCCCACTTTAAAATAAGGGCCCCTTTGTGTCCGTATGAATCTCTGGCCGCACAAAATCTCCATAGCCAATTTTCCAAATTGGATTCTGAAATTAGAGGCAGCTTTTGGTACTAATCTGATTTCAAACAATCCAGGAACTTCCGTAACATTGGCATGATTCAGTTTGAGCAACAGATCCTGACGTAATACATCTTCATAATGAAAATGGAGTGGAAACATCATGGCTTTTCCGCTTTTTTTTTTGAGAATAAGCACTGTGAACTATCCGCTTCAAAAAGGATAGTTGATCGAACCGAAACCAACGTCAAGTACGAGTTATTAAGCGCCGAATCCAAATAAGTGTACTTCCTTTATGCTTGATGTAGGATTTACCTATTAGTATGAAGTTCACTCTTCTGCTGACT
This sequence comes from Oryza meyeriana var. granulata, assembly GCA_003991445.1. NCBI lineage: Eukaryota > Viridiplantae > Streptophyta > Magnoliopsida > Poales > Poaceae > Oryza > Oryza meyeriana. The sequence continues at coordinate 102,987 of RYFJ01000564.1, forward strand.
TGAGCCCAGAAGGGAAGCGACTGATTTCCAATTCTTCTTTGCTAGCGCTTGACTCTTGTGGAATTCCATTAACAAGCTTAAAGGAAAGCCTTTTATTTTGTTTTTTGAGATACTAGTTATTTATAGGTTTAAGTTCGATATTTTCACTCCGTGGGCCGGCTAATTAATGAAAGTAATTCCTGGAGGGGAATCAATCGAAGAGATTGCCTGCCCATGCTACAATTCCTTACACAAAAGGACTAGAATGCTAAGCTGCTGATGCGAGGTTCGGTCCCGATCTTTCGATGGAGAAGGTAATCACGATTGGTGGAAGAAACCGACGTTCACGGCCCGACTACAACTATCCGCGATGTTGCGCCTTAGCGACCGATACACCGATTCCAGAAGGTGAATGCGATCTTGTGGGGCGCGATCAACCGGCCACGAGGGCTCTCGTCCTGCAAGCAATCGTAGAACAAGCAAGAGCGAGTTGAACAAGCACTGAATTGCTAATCAAATATGAAGTTTCAATCTGAAAATACAAGAAGTGGGGTTCCAATAACAAGAAGACAGGCGATCTAGTCGACACGCGCGCTTCAAGCGAAGTAGCAGTGGCTAAACTTCAATCTATCAAAACCCAATCTGCTGTGGCGGCTCTAGAGACATATAAATAGATGGGAGGACGACCAAGAGTGTGTTGGGGTCGTTCTCCAACCCTAGGACGCGCCCCTAATGGGCTCAACTTGAAACACAGCCCACGGGCCAAAATAAGGTGGCGCAGCACCGTAGACAGAAAAGGTCTCGGTAGTATTTCGACGTTTCTGGACGATTCTGATAAGATATGGATGTGAGGCCAGATCCATTGGAAAGTAGACTTTATAAGCTTTCCATGAAGTACTTGAACGTCCAAAACGGAGCCCGTACGAAGTCGTGGCGGCCATTAGAAGTTGGTGCTGTCCTGCAGTCCGAATCCAATCGGCGCGACTCCCTCTCCTGGATGGTATTCTCCTTGTTCTCCTTGGTTTCTAAGCACCACAAGAGTACACGGGTTTCCATGGTCTAAAGAAACCGAACATGAACTTAAGAGTGAACTTACTTGATGATTTAATTGACGTGCACGGGCGCGAGTCATAGGACCTTGTGTAGGTGTAGATGTAGGTGAGGATGTATCGATGGTGTTGATGTCCTCATCATCCCCCCCTTCTTGCATTTGAGTCGTCCTCGACTCTAGTTCATCTTCTTCTCCCAAATATGGCGTCAAATCTGCAACATTAAAGGTGGGACTAACCCCAAAATCTGCAGGCAGATCAAGCTTATATGCATTCTCATTAATCTTGGACAATACTTTAAAAGGTCCATCAGCTCTAGGCATCAACTTAGACTTTCTTAGCTCTGGAAATCTATCCTTTCTTAAATGTAACCAAACGAAATCTCCAGGTTCAAAAGATAATTGTTTTCTACCTTTGTCACCAGCAATCTTATATTTAGCATTCATGCGCTCTATGTTTTCTTTAGTTGTTTCATGCAGTTTTAGCATCAAATCAGCACGTTGCTTAGCATGAAAATTCATCTTTTCAGAAGTTGGCAAAGGCATTAAATCAATAGGAGCACGTGGGATGAAACCATAAACAATCTCAAAAGGACACATCTTTGTGGTAGAATGCAAAGAACGATTATAAGCAAACTCAATATGAGGTAAACACTCTTCCCACATTTTAATATTCTGTTTCAAAACAGCCCTTAACATAGTGGATAAAGTTCGATTCACAACTTCAGTTTGACCGTCAGTTTGGGGATGACAAGTAGTAGAAAATAAAAGCTTAGTCCCCAACTTATGCCATAACATTCTCCAAAAGTGACTAAGAAATTTAGTATCACGATCAGAAACAATGGTATTAGGCACACCATGCAACCGAACAATTTCTCTAAAGAACAAATCAGCAATATGAGTAGCATCATCAGATTTGTGACATGGAATAAAATGTGCCATTTTGGAAAATCTATCCACAACAACAAAAATGCTATCATGCCCCCTCCTCGTCCTAGGCAAACCCAACACAAAATCCATAGAAATATCTTCCCAAGGAACACTAGGAACAGCTCTGCATATACAAACCATGTGGATTTAATCGTGACTTAGCCTTTTGACATGTAGTGCAGCGAGAAACAAACCTCTCCACATCTCGTCTCATCTTTGGCCAAAAGAAATGAGCTGCAAGAATATCCTCCGTCTTTTTTACTCCAAAATGCCCCATCAGCCCTCCTCCATGTGCTTCCTGTAACAGTAACAGACGAACAGAGCTAGCTGGAATGCATAGCTTGTTAGCTCTAAATACAAATCCATCACTGAGGATGAATTTGTTCCATGACTTTCCATCGTTACAATGTTGCAGCACATCTTTAAAATCAGCATCATGCACATATTGATCTTTAATTGTTTCTAATCCAAAGATTTTATAATCAAGTTGTGTCAACAAAGCATATCGTCTAGACAAAGCATCAGCAATGACATTCTCTTTCCCCTTTTTGTGTTTGATAACATAAGGAAAAGACTCAATGAATTCAACCCACTTGGCATGCCTACGATTCAATTTGGCTTGACTACGAATATGTTTTAAAGATTCATGATCAGAGTGTATAACAAATTCTTTGGGCCACAAGTAATGCTGCCATGTTTCTAAGCTACGCACAAGAGCATACAATTCCTTATCATAAGTAGAATAATTCAGCAAAGGCCCACTCAATTTCTCACTAAAATATGCAACAGGTTTTCCTTCTTGTAGCAAAACACCACCCAAACCAATTCCACTAGCATCACATTCAAGCTCAAAAGTCTTATTAAAATCAGGAAGCTGAAGTAGGGGTGCATTTGTCAGCTTACTTTTCAGCATATGGAAGGCGTTCTTCTGTGCCTCCGCCCAAGAAAAAGGTACTCCCTTCTTTGTAAGTTCATTTAATGGCGCAGCAATGGCGCTGAAATCCTTCACAAAGCGACGATAAAATCCAGCAAGCCCTAAGAAACTCCGCACCTGCGTAACAGACTTTGGAACAGGCCATCCTTGTATTGCTTCAACCTTGGATTGATCAACTTCAATTCCCTGCGGTGTGACAACATAACCAAGAAAAGAAACTCGATCGGTGCAAAAGGTGCACTTCTCAAGGTTACCAAATAAACGTGCATCACGGAGAGCATTAAAAACAGCACGTAAATGATTAAGATGATCATTCATAGACTTGCTGTAAATCAATATATCATCAAAATATACCACCACAAATTTTCCAATAAAAGAACGCAAAACCTCATTCATTAACCGCATAAAAGTGCTAGGTGCATTAGTTAAACCAAAAGGCATGACTAACCACTCATATAAACCAAACTTAGTTTTGAAAGCAGTTTTCCATTCATCTCCCAATTTCATGCGAATCTGGTGGTAACCACTACGCAAATCAATTTTTGAAAACAGTACAGCACCACTCAATTCATCAAGCATATCATCTAATCGTGGAATAGGGTGACGATATCGAATGGTGATGTTGTTAATAGCTCTACAATCAACACACATGCGCCAGGTTCCATTTTTCTTAGGCACTAAGATGACTGGCACAGCACAAGGACTAAGAGACTCACGCACATAACCTTTGTCGAGTAACTCCTGCACTTGGCGTTGAATCTCCTTAGTTTCCTCCGGATTAGTTCTGTATGGCGCACGATTGGGCAAGGAAGCACCAGGAATGAGATCAATCTGATGCTCAATCCCTCGAACAGGTGGCAGCCCTGGAGGAATCTCACTTGGAAAAACATCCGAATACTCCTGCAAAAGGTTAGCAACAGTAGAGGGCAAAGAATGCTGCATATCGGAAAGTGAACTCAAAGCATCTTTACATACCAATGCATAGACATCAGAAGTAGAAGCAATTAATTCATTAATATCAGCTTTAGTAGCAAGCAAACATTTTCCTTTCAAACGTATTTCATTGGTTTTAGCAGCGGGTTTGGTATTTTCATGATTCTCACTTTTATTTTTGGCTGCTTTAGCTACATCATCAAGCACAATCGCTTCAGGAGACATAGGGTGCAACACAATTTTCTTATCATGGTGTAAAAATGAATATTGATTTGACCTACCATGATGCATAGAATCTCTATCAAATTGCCATGGCCTACCTAACAGAATATGACAAGCTTGCATAGGCACAACATCACACTCAACAACATCATGATATGATCCAATAGCAAAATTAATGCGCACCAACCTGGTTACCTTTGCCTTACCGCTATTGTTGAGCCATTGTATGTGGTACGGGTGAGGGTGTGGTTTGGTGCTAAGGGCCAGCTTCTCCACCATATCGATACTGGCTAAGTTGTTGCAGCTGCCTCCATCAATAATCATGCGGCATGAATGATCCTTGATGACACACTTGGTTTGAAACAATATGTGCCGCTGGTTTTGCTCCACTTTCTCCATCTGTGCACTAAGCACACGCTGCACAATGAGGCTTGCATAGTGATCCGCCTCATCAGCACCAATATGCACTTCAGAAGGATCTTCATTACCTGCATAGTCAGCTGCAAGCACAACATTTGTATCTTCATCGATATCACTAGCGGAAGAATACTCACCATCCTCTTTAATTACCAAAGCACGCTTGCTTGGACAGTCACGCTGCACATGTCCATACCCTTTACATCGATGACACTGAATATCCCTAGTTCTCCCTGTAGAGGCAACAGACGCGGTACTCTCGGCAGGGGCTGAACCAACCTTTGACGACGTGGGTGTGCGACTCACTGAATTAGTTGGAGTAGTGCGTGGCTTGGTGTTGGAGTTGGATACCGATGGCGCGGGACGGCTCGAGGAGGAAGACGGTGGTGGAGGACGCCGATTCGAGGTAGGGGTCGTGGATGGCTGCCATGAATTAGCTTTCCCTGCAGAAACATTAGTCCTGGAATTCGCGCGTCGTCCCTGCACTTCACGTTCAGCTTTACAAGCAAGATGAAACAAACGGGTTATGTTATTGTACTCTTTATATTCAAGAATATCCCGAATTTCCCGATTTAACCCCCCTAAAAACCTAGCCATCGCTGCCTCCTCATCCTCCTCTATCTCACAACGCAACATACCCATTTGCAACTCCTGATAATATTCTTCTACACTTTTAGCTCCTTGTCTCAATTGTTGCAACTTAATTAACAGATCTCGTGCATAGTAAGAAGGAACGAATCTAGCCCGCATGACCCGTTTCAAAGCATTCCAAGTTTGTGGTATGTTATCAGGATTTTTTCTTACTAAATTCTATCCACCAGACAGAAGCAAAATCAGTGACTCACTAGTAGCAGCCCTAACTCTTTTATCCTCAGGAAACTCATGACAAACAAACTTTTGATTAATAGCTATTTCCAAGTAATGTAGGCATCAGGGTTATACGCACCATCAAACGGAGGTATCTTAAAATTTAATCTTACTAAAGCATCATTATTATTACGTTCAGCCATACCTTGCGGTTGCGACGCAACTGTCGACGAAGACGAGCCTCTTGGTCATCATGTTCTGTATCCGCAGAATACTCATCAAAATTGTCATCATCGTGGTTGCGGTTCAATTGTTGGTCATCCAAACGCCTCATTATGGCAGCAAGATTGGCGTTTAGTGTGGTGACCGACGTGTCCAATGTAGCAAGATTATTGTTTAGTGTGAATCTGTGTGGCCTCCAATGCTCCTAGCTTCTCATTAGTCACCTGCAAATCTGCATCAATTCCTTCAGTATAGAGCCTCACCTTTCGTTCAAAATGTTGTATGATACCCTGGTGCGAGGGGATTGAATGGCCTCGTCATCGCCGGAACCTGACATGGTTAGAGACACAACAAGAAGGGAAAAAAAACAAGTGAAGAACAATAGACTCCCTAACACTACTAGATGTGGCTACTGCAAGGCTCTCACTCTCAGCCTGTTCACACAACTCTTACCAATTTTACCTTGCTCAACAGGAGGGTGACGGCTACCAACAAGTCGGCGACCCTGGAAAAAGTGTATCGGTGCCGTAGCAACAACACCTGTCAAGCTGTAGACGGTATGTAGAGCTGTAGGATGGCTGAAGTGTTGCACAAGGAAAAATACTAGTACCACGTTAGTATTAAGTAAGCTGAGTAATCGTTCAAAACCGGTACCGTGCTGGTCCTAGGCTAACAACCGTGCTAGAGACGCGAGCCTGGACACAAAAGAATGCCACGAATAAGGACACGTCAAGAAGAACAAGAAAACTCTCCTCTTTTTTTTTTTTTGCTCTGTTTTTTTTTTTTTTGCTCTATCTCTTTTTTTTTTTTTTTTTTTTGCAGAGAGACCCTCAAAACTTTAACTCTACTCAGAGGACAGCAATCCAGACACTTCACCCCACACAGTTTTTTTTTTGACCAGGGGTATAAAGGTAATTAAAAGATGACGAGGACAGCAATCCAGACACTTCACCCCACACACTTCACTCTCTCTCTCTCTCTCTCTCTGAAGTAGGGCAAACCTCCAAACAATGGAGTTGTTCGCGTCGCTGCTGTTACTGTGTCACGAGGAGTAGGACTCGGAAAACAAAACTAGTCGGACAAGCGATACTTCAGTGACAGAAACGTGACTAGAACTCGAAACTCTAAGGAAATTAAACACTAAGACCAGCAACTCGACACGGCAATGTATCCGAAGACTCAACAAACCTAACTAAGCAGTAGTAGTAAACAGGCCACAAAAGGGTTATAGGACTATGGAAACTAATCTACTACTTTTTTTTGGTTTTTCTGGACTGTAGGTAAATAACAGATGGGATCTGAAATCTCTCACCGAACAACCTTGAGCTCTGATACCACTTGATGCGAGGTTCGGTCCCGATCTTTCGATGGAGAAGGTAATCACGATTGGTGGAAGAAACCGACGTTCACGGCCCGACTACAACTATCCGCGATGTTGCGCCTTAGCGACCGATACACCGATTCCAGAAGGTGAACGCGATCTTGTGGGGCGCGATCAACCGGCCACGAGGGCTCTCGTCCTGCAAGCAATCGTAGAACAAGCAAGAGCGAGTTGAACAAGCACTGAATTGCTAATCAAATATGAAGTTTCAATCTGAAAATACAAGAAGTGGGGTTCCAATAACAAGAAGACAGGCGATCTAGTCGACACGCGCGCTTCAAGCGAAGTAGCAGTGGCTAAACTTCAATCTATCAAAACCCAATCTGCTGTGGCGGCTCTAGAGACATATAAATAGATGGGAGGACGACCAAGAGTGTGTTGGGGTCGTTCTCCAACCCTAGGACGCGCCCCTAATGGGCTCAACTTGAAACACAGCCCACGGGCCAAAATAAGGTGGCGCAGCACCATAGACAGAAAAGGTCTCGGTAGTATTTCGACGTTTCTGGACGATTCTGATAAGATATGGACGTGAGGCCAGATCCATTGGAAAGTAGACTTTATAAGCTTTCCATGAAGTACTTGAACGTCCAAAACGGAGCCCGTACGAAGTCGTGGCGGCCATTAGAAGTTGGTGCTGTCCTGCAGTCCGAATCCAATCGGCGCGACTCCCTCTCCTGGATGGTATGTGGATGTGGGTGTCCCGATCTTTCGATGAGCGGATAAGTCAATTGGATGGAGAGACGTTGGCGATCCAACTACAACCGTCCAGAGACGTTGCGCCTTAGCAATCGTTACACCAACTCCAGAGGCTGTTCGCAATCTTGATGGATGCACGATCAGCCCAACCACGAGGGTATTTGTTCCTGTAAGCAATCAAGAACTAGCAAGAACAAGATGAACAAGCAACTCAATTTGCGAATAAAAGATGAAGGTTTAACTCCAAGAGAACAAACGGTGGGGTTCTGAAGACGAGCAACCGGCGATCTAACGATTACAAGGATTACACGGTAAAGTAGCGACGCTAATTTCAATCTAACCAAACCCGACTCTAAACGACGACGGCTACTGAATATATATGAGTTGGGATGTCCTAGGAGCGCACACCCTTGGGCTTAGCCCACGACACAATTACAAGGCCTAGGGCCCAAAATAGACTCGGACTAGAAGAGGTACGTGTCTTGCTTCAACGATTTCGGACAGCTTAGGAGGAATTTTGATGTGGGACCAAAACCATCTGAAAGTAAACTCCATAAGCTTTCCAACAAGTACTCATGGGCCCCGAAAGTCCTTCTAGATCAGCAACTAGGTCTATTTGAAGTTGATACTGTTAAGAGGCCCAAATCCGAATCCAAAACGTGCAGAACTTCATCTCTTGCCTTCTATAGACCAAAAGTGACGTGGCGATGTAAGAGTAGACTTGGGGTAAGGTCTTGGTTTAGTCCCCAATCAACTTCTTTGATCATCCATGCGTTTCATGCGCTCGGTTTCTTTCCCTTCACCCAAGCAAGTACCTCTACAAACAAGAACACACAAACTCATGGTGCAGTAACGGCCGTTCAAATATAAAACACGTAAATCTTACGTAGAAAGCATACACCTTTGGTTGATGAACTACATATGGTAGCTATGGTCATATCTGAGCTAGTGATGTCCTCATCATCTTTCTCTTCTTGATTGGAAACCGTTCGCGGTTTCACCTTGTCATTAAGCCTGATGAACATATCTTTATCTTTCACAACATAGGTGAGGTAGTGTTGTGCATATGGTTGGATTATGAAGTTTTTAAACACGGAGAACACTTTTTGTAGTGTCGTGCAGCTCACAACACTCCCCTTCTTGCAAACCAACTGCAACTCATTTAAACAACTAGAGGAACTAGATAGAGAATTATTTATACTCATGCGGTCCTCTAGACAAGAATGTCATTATGAAAAGGAGATATATTGAAATTCGACAAATGTATACTCTATGCACAGTATATTCTCCTTTATTATCATAATTGCCAATAAACATGAAAAATCACATGAGAAGCACATGGCAAATCAGATCTAGCAAATAATTTCTTCTCTAAACAATTAAGTGGACAAAGATCATCAAATTGAATACAGCCCTAAGTATTTAAAGAACATAGACTCTTCATTCTCACTAGCAATGTGAACAACATGTCTAAAATCAGCACATGGTGGTTCAACAACATTACTAACATGTTCATTCACTAGTTGTGGCATGGATATAAGTGAAGCTTTATCACACAACTCTTCTTTATCACAAGCAATAGCAAGCAAATCAATTTGTGACAAAGGCAAATCTGTGGTGGGTTCCACTATTGGTTGCTCTATCATAGCATGAAAAGTGGACATGTGTAATTTAGCTTGAGAATACTCACCTTGATTAATTTTAGCATCACTTAGCTTACCTTTCAAACTCTCATATAAAGTTGGTACTTCATGCTCCTCATCTTCCTTCGCAAGCAATTGCCACTAGCATCTCAAACTATTTCCTTCTCCTCCTTTTGGTGAATACGCTGAACTTTCTGCAAAACGTTAGTAATGGGAGGCACAAACATAACTTGTTGCTCCCTCATGTTCTTAATTTGACTTTCAGCTTTACATGCAAGCTCTAATAAATGGGGCAGAGAATTATAAGTTTCGTGCGCAAGAATATCATGAATTTCTTTATTAATCCCACATAAAAATCTCATCTCTGTAGCTTCCTCGCATTTATCTAAACCACAACGCAATAGATAAGTATACAAATCATGATAGTATGATGTTACGGTTTTGCTACCTTGTTTCAAATATTGTAGTTTGTTGAACAAAATATCAGCATAATACATGGAACATAAACATCTCTCAAATATCGTTTCAGATCTTTCCAAAGATTGAGGTATTTATTATGCCTACAAAGATGTTTCCAATGATATGAAGCACTTTTAATTAGAGCACTAGAGGCAGACATAACTTTTTATTTCTCAAACAAATTATGCATTTCAAATTCTTTATCTACTGCTATCTCCCATTCAATGTATGCATCAGGATCATAGTTTCCTTCAAAATAAGGTAGTGCACATACCTTCCTCTTGTCTCAACGATGAGGTCGAAGTTGAGCATAGTCATCGCCAATCGCCTTGCAGACTCCTACCATAGTTAGTAGAAACAAGAACATACACAAAAATATGCACGCTCCTATAAACTACTAGGTAGTGGAGGCACAAAAGTCACATGCACTCAAGCTTTATACCAAGCTCTTACAAGTTCTTACCAATGCAAGCCGAATGGTGACCACACCGACTCAACCAAAACCAAATGGAGGTTGGATGTATCGATGCCTTGACAAACACTTTCCTATACGACTGTAATCAAATATGTGGAGCTCTAGGTAGGCTTAAATATGTAGCAAAGGATAGCAAATGCTCAAATCAGAAAATGCAAAACTGAATAATCGTTCAAAGTCGATACCGTGCTGGTCCTCGGTTAGAACGTACTAGAGGCGCGAGCCTAGACATAAACGATACCACAAATGACTCCGAACAGAATTAAAAGGAACACGCTGATGTGGACGTGGGTGTCCCGATCTTTCGATGAGAGAATAAGTCGATTGGACGGAGCGACATTGGTGATCCGATTACAACCGTCCAGGGACGTTGCGCCTTAGCAATCATTACACCAACTCCAGAGGCTGTTCGCAATCTCGACGGATGCACGATCAGCCCAACCACGAGGGTAATTGTTCCTGTAAGCAATCGAGAACAAGCAAGAACAAGATGAACAAGCAACTCAATTTGCGAATAAAAGAGAAGGTTTAACTCAAAGAGAACAAACAGTGGGGTTCCGAAGACGAGCAAACCCATGATCTAACCGATTACGGGATTACACGGTAAAGTAGCGACGCTAAATTTAATCTAACAAAACTCAATCTGTTTGTGGCGGCTCAAAAGGTATCAATAGGATGGGTGGATGACCACAGGGGTGTTGGGATCGTTCTCTAACCCTAGGACACGTCCCTAATGGACCCGACTTGATACATGGGCCTTCAGCCCAAAAACGGTGATGCAGCACCTTCAACAGGAAATCTCTCATCACTAAAATGACGATTGCAGACGATTCCGAGTAGATATGAGCATGAATCCAGATCCGTTGGAAAGTAGACTTGATAAGCTTTTCGTGAAGGACTAGAACTCCCAAATCGGAGTTCGTATCAAGTCGTGGCAGCCGTCTCAAGTTGGTGCTGTATTGCAGCCGGAATCCAGCCTGCGCGAATCCCTTTCCTTGTTGATATATGATGTGAGCAATGGTTGTATCTACACGTGTCATGGTCACATCACTCGCCGAAAAGAACAAATGTGAGGCTCAAAGTGTTTTTTTTTTCACTTCTTTCTTTCTCTTTCTTTCTGTTTTTTCTTTTTTTTTTTGGTGCGGCTTTTTTTCTTCTTTTTTTAAGCACCTTTCTGCCTTTTTTTCTTTTTTTTTGAAAATTTTTTTCCAAAGACCAAACAATAACAAAGAAACTAACAAAGCAAATCTGGCCGAAAATAAGGAAAACAGGGCTAGGAACACAACCGAACTTTGTAATTTATTCCATGTCTTTCCATCCTTACAATGCAACAACACATCTCTAAAATCAGCATCATGCACATATTGGTCCTTAATTATGTCTAATCTAAAGATTTTATAGTCAAGTTGTGTTAATAAGGTATACCTCCGAGACAAAGCATCATCAATAATATTCTCTTTTCCCTTCTTATGTTTGATTACATAAGGAAAAGACTTAAAAAATTCAACCCACTTAGCATGTCTACGGTTCAATTTACTTTGACTACAAATATGCTTCAAGATTCATGGTCAGAATGTATAACAAACTCTTTGGGCCACAAATAATGCTGCCAAATTCTAAAGATCGAACTAAAGCATATAATTCTTTATCATAAGTAGAATAATTCAGCATAGGTCCAGATAATTTCTCACTAAAATATGCAATAGGTTTACCTTCTTGAATCAGCACACCTCCAATCCCTACTCCACTAGCATAACACTCAAGTTCAAAAGTCTTACCAAAATCAGGAAGTTGGAGCAGTGGTGCACGAGTCAATTTGTCTTTAAGCATATTGAAAGCGTCTTCTTGTAGTTGCCCCTATTGAAACTGGATGCCTTTCTTTGACAGCTCATTCAATGGTGCAACAATTGTACTGAAATCCCACACAAAACGACGATAGAATCCCGCGAGTCCTAGGAAACTCCGCACCTATGTGACCGTTTTAGGAGTTGGCCAACTCTGAATCGCCTCAACCTTGGCTTGATCAACCTCAATCCCCTGCGGAGTAACAACATAGCCAAGAAACGAGACTCGATCGGTGCAAAAACTGCACTTTTCAAGGTTGCAAAATAAACATGCAACGCGGAAAGCATCAAAAACAGCACGTAAATGATCAAGATGATCCTCTAAAGATTTGCTATAGATCAGAATATCATCAAAATATACCACAAAGCGACCAATAAAAGCATGTAAAACTTCATTCATTGATCTCATGAAAGTGCTAGGCGTATTAGTTAAACCAAAGGCATCACTAACCACTCATACAATCCGAACTTAGTTTTAAATGTTGTTTTCCATTCATCTCCCAATTTCATGCGAATCTGGTGGTAACCGCTACGCAAATCTACTTTAGAAAAATGATAGAGCCACTCAATTCATAGAGCATATCATCTAACCTAGGAATAGGATGACGATATCGAATTGTAATATTATTAATAGCTCTACAATCAACACACATACACCATGACCCATCTTTCTTAGGCACCAAAATCACCGGAACAGCACATGGACTAAGAGACTCACATACGTACCCCTTGTCAAGCAATTCTTGAACTTGACGCTGAATCTCCTTTGTTTCCTCTGGGTTGGTCCTGTATGGCGCACGATTGGGTAGGGAAGCTTTAGGAATCAGGTTGATTTGATGCTCAATCCCACGCATCGGTGGCAGCCCCGGCGGAATCTCCTTTGGTAAAACATCCTCATACTCTTGTAAAAGGTTAGTGACCGCAGGAGAAAAAGAGAAGGGTATATCCTCAAATGAAAATAAAGCCTCCTTGCATACCAAAGCATAGCAAACAACATTACTTGTATCCAAATTGACAATATTAGATTTAGTGGCAAGGAAACAAACACCTTTCATTTTAATCACATTTTTCTTGTCATGTTCAGTTTTAGATTCTTTCTTCTTATGTTGCTCGAGTTCCTTTGCTACAATCTGATTTTCACTTTTAACATGCCCCTGATTTTTTCTTTATTAACTCTAGCAACCTCATCCTTCAAAATAGCTTCAGGAGACATAGGATGTAACACAATTTTCTTTCCATTATGCATAAAAGAGTATTGATTGGTTATACCATGATGCAACGTGTCTTTATCAAATTGCCAAGGTCTACCCAACAAAAGAGCAAGCATGCATAGGTACGACATCGCAATCAACAAATCACAATAAGAACCAATCGCAAAATTCAACCGAACCAATTGTGTCACTTAACTCTGCCGCTGCTGTTGAACCACTGAATGTAATATGGATGTGGGTGCGGTTTAGAGTGCCACGCAAGCTTAGTTACATCTCAGTACTTACCAAATTTCTGCAACTTCCCCATCAATAATGGTGCAACAGGATCGCTTGTTAACGACGCACTTCGTCTGGAATAAGTTATGCTACTGGTTCTGCTCCGCTTTGCTCATTTGTGCACTCAACACATGCTACACAATAAGACTCTCACAGTGCTTGGCATCTTCAGCACCAATATGTTCCTCATCTTCACTTCCTGCATCATTAGCTGCAAGCAATGCAAGTGTATCCTCATCCAAATCACTAGCGGAAGAATACTCACCATTCTCCTTAATAATCAGAATGTGTTTACTAGGGCAGTCCCTTCGTAAATGTCCAAAACCTTGCATTGGTGGCATTGAACATCCTTGTTCGTCCTGTGGAAGCAATCGAAGAAGCACTCTTGGTATGTGTTTGTACAGAACCTTTGGTTGCCTCTGAAACACGTGGTGCTGTGGTAGAAGGTGGTGGCCGCAGTTTGTTGTTGGAGGGCAACGGTGCAGCTGTATGGCTTGGTGGGGCAGCGGCGCTCTGAGGTCTCCATGGAGCTCTCCCTGCAGAAACGTTAGCTCTTGTGTGTGTACGTCGTCCCTGCACTTGTCTTTCAGCTTTGCAAGCATAATGAAACAATCGAGTCATATTATTGTACTCTTTGTAGCTAAGAATATCATAATTTTCTCGGTCTAAACCACCCAAAAATCTAGCCATAGCAGCCTCCTCATCCTCTACTAAGCCACAACGCAACATGCCTATTTGCAATTCTTGATAATATTCTTCCACACTTTTATTATCCTGTTTTAATTGTTGCAGCTTATTTAACAAATCACGTGCATAATATGAAGGTACAAATCTAGCACGCATAATCCGTTTCAAACCATCCCAGTTAGGTGGCATAGCATTCATATGTGTACGACGGTACTCACTCCATCAAATAGAAGTATAATCAGTAAAGTCACTAGTAGCAGCTCTAACCCTCCTATTTTCTGGAATATCATGGCAAGCAAACTTTTGGTCTACTGCTAACTCCCACGAAAGGTAAGCATCAGGGTCATATTTACCATCAAAAGGAGGCAGAGTGAATTTTATCTTACCAAACGAATCATCGTTGTCACGTACCTCACGGCGTGGCCGGTTGGGAGCCATGCCAATGCGGTTGAATCTAAGCCGTCGCTGGCCCGGATCTTCCTCAGAGTCAGCAGTATAGTCATGTTCGTCCACCTCACTGCCCATGACTCCATATCCGCCAGCAGCAACATTGGGCACCGCTGGAGGTGCCACCCAGGCTGCTTGGGTGATCTCATCAAGGCGCCTCATAATATCAGCAAGGGCGGTGTTCACGGTGCCCATGGAAGCTTCTAGGGCCGTGATCTTGGTGTTGGTCGCAAGATGCGTAGCCTCCAAATGACCTAGCCGCTCATTGGTGATACGCACATCTTCCTCAAGACCTTCTGTGCGCACCCTCACTTGGGTAGCAAAATATTGTATGATTCCCCTGGTTCGGGGTGAATGTGACGCCCCCTCGTTCTGTTCTTCAATCCCTGTCATGGTTAGGAAAAGAAAACAGAAAACAAGGACAAATATACATAAGGAGGTTTCTCGACACTACTAGGATGTAGCTAGTGTAAGTCCCTCACTCTCAACTTGTTCAAACAAGCTCTTACCAATTCTTACCAAGCTAAATAGGAGGTGATGGCAACCGTCAGACTGGAGCAAACCGCTGGAGAAGGTGTAATGATGCCTTAGTTGCTGAATCCCTGTCAAGTGATAGTCGAACCAGTGGAGCTATAGGAGGGCTAAAAGTGAACAAAGGAATACTAGAACCACGTTAGTCAAAGCAAGTTGAATAATCGTTCAAAGTCGGCACCGTGCTGGTCCTAGGCTAGGACGGACTAGAGACGCGAGCCTAACCACAAATGAGGCCACAAAGCTCCCATTGGGGGCGAAGGTAGGGAAAACAAGCTCCTAAACAGCAAGACTGCACACTTCTTTGGTTCTTTTTTTTTCGGCACCTTTTTTCGGCACCCTTTTTTTGGCCCCTTTTTTCATAACTAGGACCTCAAGAATAGCAAAACCTTAGGAAGATGCAGCTCAAACCGATGTAAGATGTGGCCTGTAGAAAATTATGAGCGTGCTTTAAAACTCGTACTAAAAGTTCGGACCTTGAAAACTCAATCTTCCCAGCCGAATTTCGCAAAATATTTTTGGACAAACCCGATGAAGCGGGGAAGAACCTTCTGGGAAATTTTCTGTAGATGTCCGCAGAGTACATATTTGCCCGATTCCGAGACCGTATGCGAAAGTTATGCCTATTTTAAGGTAGGTAGCACACGTTAGGATTTCGCAGCTCAACCCCACCTCGGATCGGCAAAGACTCCCACTCAGACTCAAGCACAACTCCTACTTGGATTCGACCAGACCAACTCGGACTCAGCAAACCCTAGATTGAAGACTCGACCAGCAACTTGACCAGCAACTCGGACTCAACGGTGAAGGCGATGATGGCGGCGATATGGCGTGGCAAGAACTCGAAACTCTAAACGACTAGACGCTAAGACCAGTAACTTGACACAACGATGTAACAAAAAACTCAACAAACTTAAACTAAGCAGAACTATTTTTTTTTGTCTTCTGCACTGTAGGTAATAAAAATTTACGAAACAAGAAATCTCTCACCGAGCAACCTTGAGCTTTGATACCACCTGCTGTGAACGTGGGTGTCCCGATTTTTCGATGAGAGGGTAAGTCGATTGGATGGAGCGACGTTGGCAATCTAACTACAACCGTCGAGAGACGTTGCGCCTTAGCAATCGTTACACCAACTCTAGAGGCAGTTTGCAATCTCGACGGATGCGCGATCAGCCCAACCACTAGGGTAATTGTTCTTGTAAGTAATCGAGAACTAGCAAGAACAAGATGAACAAGCAACTCAATTTGCGAGTAAAGATGAATATTTAACTCAAAGAGAACAAACGGTGGGGTTCCGAAGACGAGCAAACCGGCGATCTAACCGATCATGGGATTACACGGTAAAGTAGCAACGCTAACTTTAATCTAACAAAACCCAATCTGTTTGTGGCGGCTCTAAAGGTATTAATAGGATGGGAGAATGACCACAGGAGTGTTGGGGTCATTCTCCAACCCTAGGACGCGTCCCTAATGGACCCAACTTGATACATGGGCCTTCGGCCCAAAAACGGTGACGCAGCACCTTAAATAGAAAATCTCTCATCACTAAAACGATGATTACGGATGATTAGGAGTAGATATGAGCATGAATCTAGATCTGTTGGAAAGTAGACTTGATAGGCTTTCCGTGAAGTATTAGAACTCCCAAATTGGAGTTCGTATGAAGTCGTGGCGACCGTCACAAGTTGATGCTGTCCTACAGTCCAAATTCAGCCTGCGCGAATTCCTTTCCTTGTTGATCTCCTCCATCATTCCTGTGCAACAACAACACGCGTGGATCTCCATGGTCTACATAAATTGGAGACAAACTTAGAAATGAACTCACCTGATAATTAAGCTGACGTGCATGAGCGCGAGTAAGCGGCGGCGTAGGTGTGGACGTATCGATGGTGTTGATGTCCTCATCACAACCTGGCTTGCATGGGG
Organism: Oryza meyeriana var. granulata; assembly: GCA_003991445.1. Taxonomy (NCBI): domain Eukaryota; kingdom Viridiplantae; phylum Streptophyta; class Magnoliopsida; order Poales; family Poaceae; genus Oryza; species Oryza meyeriana. Next base: position 120,058 of record RYFJ01000564.1, read on the forward strand.
CTGATGGGATGGCTGTCGCTCACTCAAACACAAGCGCACCTAAGGTGTTCGGTCAAAAGCCAAGCTAAAGTACGGCTTGTCTACCTCTGTCCTCTCATGCTCTAGTGCATGGCTAGTGAATGTAGGGGCACGGGGAAGCTCTAGGGGTCCTGCATGCAAGGTCGAAGGGTTCTAATCCATGTGGCCATGCTCCAATTGAGCCTCATCCACACATGTGGCCACGGTGGTGTCGCTTGGGTGGATGGCAAAACAACGGTATGACAGGCCAAGCCAAGGACGTGGGGAGCACTAGTGGCCTCCCAGGAATAAAAAGAAAGCACATGAAGAAACAGGAGCTCACCGAAGAGTGCTGGTGGTGGGGTGCAACGATGAGGCGGTGGTCGGCTCAGCGGTAGGGTTGCTCATGATGGAGGCTGCAGACAAGCGCTGCGATGAGTTCAATGAGTGAAGGGGAGATGGTGATACAGCTAGGACAGCGTTAAACTCACTAGGGAGGAGTTTAGCGGCTGCAAGGTCACGGCGGCACCCGGTCGGCGTCGCAAAACATGATGGGGTTGCAGTGGTGCCTGCTGCATGCCGAGGGCAAAAACGGAGTTAGGTCGGGTAGGAACACATGGTAACAAAGCTGGGACAAGGGAAAACTCACCGGAGCTCCTAGATGGAAGGCGTGCGCTCGCCGGCGCCGTGGGCGGCACCTCACGTTCCCGGCGAACCAAGGGGGAATCCCTTGGGTCCTTGGGTGCGTGAGAAAGAGGGCGAGCTGGGGAGGCAGGAGGACATGGGCTTGGTTAAGAAGGAAGGCAGGGAAGGGAGAGGAGAGGGGGGCGCTGCTCTACTCCATCGGTCTCGCATGGTGTGTGCGTGGGCAAGCGTGCAGCAGACAAACGGGACAGGGCAGGGCATTGCTAAGGCTGTAGGGGCATCTCACGAGGTCCCAAGGTGGCTCTGCCTCTCCCTCTCACGTGGTCTAGGGCGTGCGGAGGTAGCCACATGGTCGAGCCGCACGGGTGGAGAGAGATCCTCGCGTGATCTCTCTTAGGCGATGGAGAACAGGGACTGCCTGAGTTGGCCTAGGCTTGGCTGGGCTATGGGGTCCGAATTAGAGGTGGGGCCTAACATAAAAAGTGTGTCCAATGGGTTACCTACCTTGCCAAGTGGAAGTATTGGGTCAACAGGTCGAGAAAACAGGAGAAACCAAGAGGAAGAGGGCAAGAACTCTTCTCGGGTGAACCGTACCAGATTTTTTTTTTTCAATTTCAGCAGAGGATTAGACTAGATGGTTAGATGGGCCAACTTGCTTCAAACTGAATAAAACTTGGAGGCAAGGCTGGAGTAAGGTATGGGATTTTTAGGAATTTTTCCAGAATTTTTGGTGAAGATTAAAAATTGAGGGTCAGATAGGGCAATGGGAACAGTTCATATAGATCGTACAAACTTTAATCCATTTGGCTGAGATTTTTCATGCATGAAAGATGACATGTAGTGCATGCAGATGAAAAATGGTTTTATGCACGAAAGAACAAAAGTGGGCTGTTACAACAACGATGGCTACACTAATGTCATCGGCAACCATGATGCCTAACCAGCTCAAGCGTCAGTTTAGAATGAGCAGGGCGCCAAGGGACAACCCCAAAAAGAAGACTTTGATTTGCTACAACTGCCTAGAGGAAGGACATTTCTCGAGGGAATGTCCACAGCCAAAGTTTTATCCACGTAATCATTCCAGTCATTATGCACGAAGGAGACATGTCAATCACATCGTGGTCATCGGAGCAAATGCAGTACTTGTTACGCCTCGCGCTAATCAGAACCCACAGTGATTCTAATGTATGTTTCTTTTCAAGTACTTTTCCCTAGTACCCAGCAGTGTTATGCTAGTTATGTAATGAGAAATGATAATGAAACAAAGAATGAGTTTGGCTATTCTATTCAACTTAGTTGTGTACATATTGCTGGCACAAGAAACCCAGAGTTTTTTTTCTGGCCAATCCCATCTTCCATGAGCTGAAAGACCTAGTTGTCCGTCAAGAAAGGAAATGGTTAACGAAGAAATCGGTAAGTTAAACAGATCCACCACCTTACAAAGGGAGCTAGCTGCAAGAAAGTACCTTGGGATAAGCCATGTGGAGTTACTTATTATGGTAATCTAATGAAAGGCAGTTGATACAGCTTTTAACAAACCACTTCAAAGCATCTCTGAAGACAACTGATAAATTATTCCACTGCTACAATGTGAGTTTGAAAGGTGCAGACAAACCAGAAAAGACATAGGCAGAAAGGTGATTGATAAATGAGAATATTAAGTATGCAGGCAAACCAAAAAGGACATAGGCAGAAAGGTGATTGACGAAGCATATCTAGGGAGAAGAACCATCCTCATCCAAGGAGTGATATTAAGCTTGTTTTATGTTAGTGTGGGTAGCAACCAATGATCAAATTAAGGATGACCCTACCAGGTTAGGATAGGAACTTTTGAAAATCTTGTAAGAAGGACACTGCAAGTGTACAACCCTCTCTGTTTAGAGGGCTACTGAAGAATGCTGGAAGCATCAAATGGTTACGTGAGAATAAGAAGAGAGCACAACAAAGTGATTTGCACCCCTGGCAAGAGTCAAGATGCGTACTGGCAAAACAAAGAAAGAATGTGACCCGAGTCTCAAATCGATTAGCCTGATAGAAAGAGTACTAAGTGACAAAGCAGCAACACACACGTTCTCGTAGGTTACCCACCGATTGTTATCCACCTAGTAGGTTCCCCACCTATCACACACCTAAGTGAAACCACCATGTCTTGGGTACCGCATCCGCTCAATCATTTACTTTGCTAGGTCTATACCCATGTGAGAAGTACAGACGTACTCGGTTTGTTTCATGTATAACTTCATAGCTTGGTCCTTAATTGACTAGGGTGGTCTAACCTTTCCCAGAAGCCACCCAATTCACACAACCGCCTCGGTCGAAACATTGTTTAGTTTTGATTTTATTTCACAAATCATTTCATTCATGTCATGGCATCGTGGCTCTCATATCTCCACATGCCGAATCGCAATTACCTCCCTAAGGCAATTGCCCCAAGCAAAAGATTGCAACTAATAGGCATATCTAAGCATTGTCATAAATTGACTAAGGACATACGATAATTTTAAGGGGTCAAGGTATAAGATGGTATTCAATATCAAGGATATACAATAATCATGATAATCGAATAGGTAGTCATCATTGCATGCAAATTTTATTTATAATCAAAACAATTTCACAATAGGTTCAACATGTTCAAAGGTAGTGATGACTTGCCTTACTTAGTGCCCTGGTTTCCTGGACCTCAATCAAATCAGCAACTCCTTTGGACTCTAAATTTATAAGCGAGGGATTCATTTGAATTTAAATTGGAATTTAAATAAATCACTAAAAATTCTAAATAATTCATAAAATACAAAATTGGTGCCAACAGGTAGATCTTGATTTTAAATGAACTTAGGTCCAAGTTTCATTTGAATTGGGGCTACGCTTTAAAAGTTATGGCTTTCTAAAGATTCAAAATTTGAATTAATTCAAACAATTGCGAAAAGCTACTATGCCTAGACGGCCCAACAGTACAAGGCCCAACCCAGGTGGCGCCAAGACTAACAGGTGGGACCGGCCCTTTTGACTTAGGTCAATCTAGTTACTTAAAGCCCGGTGGGACGTACTCGTCAGTGACACTAAGGTTTAAACACGGTTTTCATTAAGTTTTTAGCTACGGGTGGCCCACATGTCATAGATGTAACCGGTTAATTAATCAGTGTGATTACTGTGCACTAATCCGGGAATTAAATCGCGATGGGCCCTAGCTGTCAGCCTCACAGCCAAGGGAGGTCGTCGTCTACCTCCCACTCGAGCGCGAGAGGTAGCGTGACGCAGCGTGGCCGGACGAAGCCCGAAGTGGCTCGCATCCCGGGAATGGATGTGGGGGACCTCCGGCGACTCGCTGGCGGTGGTGGCGGGGTCTCATAGGTCTCAGGCGAGCACGGCGTGCACCAATGGTGGCTGCCCGAGCTCGGTGGCTGCAGTGATTGCATGGAGATGGTGAGCTAAGATCCGAGGCAGCACAACGAAATCATGTAGGGCTTCAGAGGTTTCGATTGCCTACAGAAAGCGGCTCAGAGTGGCACCAGAGGTGGACTTCCCACAGCGAGCTCAGTAATGGCACGGCTACAGGCCTTAATCAGCCAAAATTGGTAGGGCCTAAGCTTTTAGGAGTAACTGAGGTACTACGGGTACGAGGGCTCACTGGGAGATGTCTGAACGATAAAGAATGGCGGTGCAGGGTAGCAGCGGCGGTGAAGCAGAGTAGAACGCTGTGGACATGTTTGCAGGGTGCTCGACGAAAGGAAGCAGCAACAGGATGGTGCCTCGCCCCTCCTTGGTGTCTTCGGGCTCCAGTACGCTGGAAACACACCTCCAACAATTGTCTCCGGCTCCGACGGCTCCTACTATAGTGCAGCCACACGTGACAGATGTTTGATCTGTGGCGCGGCGGCGACCACACTCAAATGGCTATAGCCAGTTAGGTGAGCTCGGCCATGGCTTAAATACACGAGGACGGTTAGCTGGCACACTCAAATGGCTATAGCCTAGGCAAGCGAGGCTGACACAGCGTGGTTAAATGCCGAAGCGACAATGGTGTGGTGGCAAAGGGGGGCAAAGCTAAGGAGAAGGCATGGGCACACGTGGTTTTCCCGCCTCCGAACGGCATGGCCTTCTGGGATGCGACGTTGGCCGACGCAAGCTGATGCGAAGTCAACTGGGGCACACGGCCTACTCCTCGTCTTTAGCAGCAAACTCCTCCAGAAACAGCAGAAACCTATTTTCTGGAATTGGTTGGAATTGCAAGGTGAGTACATGGAATACTCAACAAGTGCACAGGGAAATATGCATATGCATAGCTGACAAAGACAAGCCATGGCTATTTTGCATAACACAGCATTTGCAGTTATAAACAATTTATAAACAAGTATTTAAAACAACATTTATAAATAACGGGTATTACCAACCAACAGTCCTCACAGGATCACACTGCTATATTCATTAACCTGCACACAGCTCACTCCCATACCATGTTTTCACAAACTACCCCTCATATGAAATCACCGAGTATGTCCATGACCGCGGACGTGGCTATTAGATTAGTTTAACAATCTGCAGAGGTTGTATAGCTCTCTACCTACAAGATACATCATCCTCTTAACGGCCATGCGCAAATATCACACTACACGTTGTGTGCCGCCAAGGAATCTGTAACAAGGCTTTTTAGAAACTCCACCTCAACACTGCCTTCCCCATGAGACATCTTTCCCTCAGATAGACAAGAAAGTACCCATGGCTAACCGTAAAACCTATTATCTAACCACCTGGATCGGCAGTGCCTAGACTCGGAATCCTACTAGGCTAGATCCTTCCCATTAGGACATGTGGTTGTACGTTAGGCTCAGATCAATGGCTTATGAAGTAAAAATCCTTGATTGACCAGGGCAACCTGCCAAACCTAAAGTAGCACACAGCATAATGTAGCCACTTAAGAGCACGTAGTTGGCCCTTGGAGCAGCTTGAGAAGCACATAGCTTAGGAGTAGGCTCACACAGAGACCATACCCGATAAAGATCACACAGTTACATTACCCCCTAACTAGGTTCATACAGAACCACCCATCACCTGGTCCAAAACATTTTATCCACCCGTTGTTTACTACATGGTGCAACACATGCTACTGGACAGATAGCACATAGCCACACAGTTTATATGACAACAATGATAAGTACATCATTAATCAGGATTATATTTTGCTTGTAAACAACCTTGAGCGGGGCTAAGCAATTCTACTCTACCCTGAGTTAAACTCTATATTCAACTCATAAGGACTAGGGTGACAAGGTATAACAGGTACACGAATTAATAAACAAGGGAGGGGATAAATAGCAATGAGGTCACTACTACCCGATCAATAATTTATAAAATAAAATCATGCATGTATTTAAAACAAAACATTTTATAATCTAGGTCCAATATGTTCAAGAAGTGCACTTGCCTTGCTCCAAGTACTGTCCCTGCATTGCGTCTTCTACGGCGAACTACTCCTCGATTCCCGTGTCTATACAATCGCAAATAAAAACAATAAACAAATAAGAAAACAGCAACATCAATTAAAATAATCAACCAAACCAAGAGATAGAGCACGATTTAAGAAGAACGGGTCGAATCGGAGTCCGGATGGATGAGATATGGACTCCGGAAGATTGGAATCACGAAAAATCCGAGGATAAAAAGAAAAGAAAAATTCCCAGAATATTCTTTGGATTTTTATTTTCAGAGGAGGGATTATTTTTGTGAAGAAATTAATTCAGTGGGCTTTGTACTGCAGGCCCCACTTGTCGGTGCTGTAGGGGCAAGGCCAGGCGGCTACCACGGCCCCAACTGGCGGTGCGGGGGCGCGTGGTGTCGGCGACGGCAAGCAGTGGCCCGGGCGGTGGCGACGTTTTGATGAGGGGGAGGAGGCGACCCCGGCGGCGGGCGTCGACCAGCGGAACAGCACGACGACGGCGTCAGTGGTGGGGAACAGGACGCCGGGGCGAGGGAGAGAGAGGAAGGGGGTGCCGGGAGGGGAACACGGCACGGGCAGTGATGGAATTCACCAGCGGTGGCAGCGGCTAGGACGGCGCGGAGGCGGCGCGATGTCGGTGACCAGCGGAACACAAGGGGACGATGGCGGCGGCGACTTGGGGAAAGAGGAGGACGATAGGGCTGGGCTTCTATTTATAGGGGAGGGCTAGGGCGAGGGCGGTGGCTCGGCGCGGGCCAGGCCGTGGTGGAGGCGTGGGCCGGTGGCTACTTGGGCCGGCCACAGGAGGGAGAGGGGAGGCTTCGGCCTCCATGGCCAAAGGTAGAAGGAGGAAAAAGAAAAAGAAAGAAAGGCAGCGGGCTAAGTGGAAAAAGAGGAAGGAAAAATAGGAAGGAAGGGAAAAGGAAGGAAAAGATAGGGACTTTTCTAGATAATTATAGAATTTGGAATATTTGGATTTTTTGGGATTATTTGGAGAATCAGGAATCGGATTGAATGTTCGGGGAGATTAGGAATTGAAAAGGATATGAATTGGAGTGTTTTGGCTTTGCGGAGAAATAAGTTAGAAAAATAAGGTCTTGCAGAGCAATTAACAATATCACTAGTATATATTGTCATCCTATTCCTAGGTTAGATGATATGCTCGATGAATTGAGTGGTGCTGTTATTTTCTCTAAAATTGATTTGCGTAGTGGGTATCATCAAATCAGAATGAAAGAGGAAAATGAATAAAAAACTGCTTTCAAAACAAAATTTGGTTTGTATGAGTGGTTAGTCATACCTTTTGGTTTAACTAATGCACCTAGCACATTCATGAGAGTAATGAATCATGTTTTGAGGGCTTTCATTGGAAAATTTGTTGTGGTATATTTTGATGACATTCTCATATACAGTCGTACCATGGAAGAGCATGTTGAGCATATCAAACAAGTGCTGCAAGTACTTTGAATTGAAAAATTGTATGCTAACATGGAGAAGTGCACATTTTGCACAAACAAGGTTGTGTTTTTGGGTTTTGTTGTTTCTGCACAGGGAGTAGAAGTGGATGAATCCAAAGTTAAAGCAATCAAGAATTGGCCTACACCTGTCAATGTTGGTCAAGTAAGGAGCTTTCATGGGCTTGCTGGGTTTTATCGACGCTTTGTGAAGAATTTCAACACCATCGCTGCTCCTTTAAACGAGCTCACCAAGAAAGATTTGTCACCATTCTTTGGACCAGAAGAAACAGAGTCGAGGATGACTCCTTTTCAAGAAGGGGAGGATGATACGGGCAGTCTAGCATCATCGTCAGTTCCTTTCCCTATTGATCAAGATATTACAAATCATTTTGAAGGAGCAATAACCCGCGCTCGTGCAAAGCAAATAAATCAACAGGTGAACTCGCTCCTAAGTAAGAATAGCATTACTCATGAGAATCAGCGGCTACCTAATGCCTATAATTTAATTGTTCTCAGGTATGAATACAATGGAGAATCTCAAAAGGAGCAACACCAAGTCATCAACAGCCATCAATCAAGCAATGAATGCCATGAAGGCCATTTCGGTTTCCAGTGAGCAGCTGGGAATATAAAATGTTCATAGACATTGCATCTTAAATCCAATAAATGTGTTCGACCACAGCTTGGAAAGTTTATGAGATAAGCTTTCCAACAGATCCAGCCCCATCCAATAATTCCACCAGAGCAGTGAATTATCATCAAATGAATCTGGATCCTAGAAACTGTCAACCTTTTTTATTTGCCTTAATTAGGGTGCTGCGCACCAATTATGTTTTAATGCATTGAAAAACGTCCAGATCAGATTTGGACACCTCTCCATCTCTATCCATCCCTTCTATATAATAGGATCTTTCTCGATGTGTAATGGATTATTATTTTTTTGGGGAAAACATTTTCAGATTGAAACAATATGCTAAATGCATTTTCTTGAGTGTTCTAGCCAGAGGCTGAATCATCTCTGAGATTGTGCATTCCTTCCCGTTGTTCTTGCAAGTTCTTTGTGATTGCAACGAGGATTGTAATCCGCTTGACTTGGTTGAGTGGACAACGTGAGGTTGGGCGAACCCTGTGCTGCAGGTTGTTGCACATGCAACGGTTGGCTACACCACATTCATCAGGTTTCACGAGTATTTTCGATTCTACGCCGTGAAGGTCGGGCGCACCCTCGTATCATCGGTGCTTTGGACTTGTATTGTGGATGGGTAAATATTATGGCAATGCTGTGATGAGGATGGATGGTTACTGCACTCATTTGGTTTTTATTTGAGATCCCATCCATCTAGATATTTCGCGTTGTCATAGTAGTTACTCTCTATAATGCATTTCCGGGGTGCCCACAATATATTTATATGGGATATACTTTCAGGGTGTTACAAACCTACCCCTCCCCTTAAACAGAGTCTCGTCGCGAGATTCGGAAGATCAGGCGAAGAGGTGCGGGTGAGCAGACTTCAATTCATCTTCACATTCCCACGTTGCTTCTTCTTCTGAGTGATTACACCATTGTACTTTGCAAAACCTTATCACCCGGTTCCGAGTATTTCTCTCACTGGTCCCCAAAATACGGATAGCCTTTTCGACGTCGGTCAAATCTTCATGGATCTCTATCTGTTCTAGGTCAGCTTCTTCGGTTGGTACTCGTAGACACTTCTTCAACTGAGACACATGGAAGACATCGTTGTCACACCCTGAGTTTCCCCTTAAATAGAGCCACACAAAATATATTAAAGAAAAAGCCTCAAAGAAATCATTTTAAAAAGGCCAGGGGAAATAATTAAATAAGTGAAATGTAAAATAATAAATTATCATGGCTGGGAAAATTTTTCCTATATTCTCCTTGCCAAAATACACTAATAGGATTTTTATGGGAATTTATAGATCACTGGAAGCAATTTTAATAAATCAAAACAAATTATCGGAATTAAAATCCTTCTGGAAATCCCATTTTCTTTTCTTTTATTTCCCTTTCTCCTTTTCTTTTTCTTTCTTCCCACCGGGCCGTCGTCCCAGTACTATGACTCGGCTTGCCGCAGCTCGCGCGCGCATGCCCCTCCCCATGGGCCCCGCCCGTCAGCCAGCATCCGCGCGCCAACGCTGTTCCTCTCATTGCTCCCGCTGAAATGTGAGACCGAAGCCCCACATGTCATCTTCGTCCCCAACCTCCGGCCGAATCGGCCGGGGGAGAGCGAGCTGCCTCGCTCGTTCGATCCGCGCCCGTTGCCACCCCCTCGAGCCTCGGCCCTTGGTTCAAACGCCGTGGACCGCGTCCCCACGCCACTGCCCCACTTCTCCGTCTTCTTCGCGCACGCCCACAGGCGAATTTTGTCGATCCTGCCATCACCGCCGCCCCACGTCCCCGTGAAATTTGGCCAACTCAGCCACGAACTCCCAGAGCTGAGTACATAAAAACCTTCCCTGTGCTTCGTCCCTGCTTTCCCCTTAGTTGCTGATGCGAGGTTTGGTCCCGATCTTTCGATGGAGAAGGTAATCACGATTGGTGGGAGAAACCGACGTTCATGGCCTGACTACAACTATCCACGATGTTGCGCCTTAGCGACCGATACACCGATTCCAGAAGGTGAACGCGATCTTGTGGAGCGCGATCAACTGGCCACGAGGGCTCTCGTCCTGCAAGCAATCGTAGAACAAGTAAGAGCGAGTTGAACAAGCACTGAATTGCTAAATCAAATATGAAGTTTCAATCTGAAAATACGAGAGGTGGGGTTCCAATAACAAGAAGACAGGCGATCTAGTCGACACGCGCGCTTCAAGCGAAGTAGCAGTGGCTAAAACTTCAATCTATCAAAACCCAATCTGTTGTGGCGCCTCTAGAAACATATAAATAGATGGGAGGACGACCAAGAGTGTGTTGGGGTCGTTCTCCAACCCTAGGACGCGCCCATAATGGGCTCAACTTGATACACGGCCCACGGGCCAAAATAAGGTGGCGCAGCACCGTAGACAGAAAAAGGTCTCGGTAGTATTTTGATGTTTCTGGATGATTCTGATAAGATATGGATGTGAGGCCAGATCCATTGGAAAGTAGACTTTATAAGATTTTCATGAAGTACTTGAACGTCCAAAACGGAGTCCGTATGAAGTCGTGGCGGCCGTTAGAAGTTAGTGCTGTCCTGCAGTCCGAATCCAACCGGCGCGACTCCCTCTCCTGGATGGTATTCTCCTTGTTCTCCTTGGTTTCTAAGCAACACAAGAGTACACGGGTTTCCATGGTCTAAAGAAACCGAACATGAACTTAAGAGTGAACTTACTTGATGATTTAATTGACGTGCACGGGCGCGAGTCATAGGACCTTGTGTAGGCGTAGATGTAGGTGAGGATGTATCGATGGTGTTGATGTCCTCATCAGTTGCCCACATCTGCCGAGTACCCTAACCCCCTCCGGGCCGAGCTCCCGAATCGCCACCGCGCTCCGCCGACTCTAGTCGCACGTCGCTGTCGCTACAGCCATCACCGACTACTGCGTTCATGCTCATTAGCTTCGCCACGCCCGGCTGTGTCCTGTTCTGCTGCCGGCTGCCTCGGATTCCCACCGGAACTCCATCCTCTCCATCACCCCTTTCGGTAAGCCTCTCTGCCGGCAGTTGGCCGCAGATTTTTGTCGACCCACTTGGTCCTTTTCTCTCCTAACACGTTCTACACCTCCACCAGGTTCTCCTAAACCCCGTCCGCGCCTCCGTCGTTGCTTCGCGCCACCGGAACGCCATTGCCGTTGGCTACCCGAACCTCACCGCCACCAAACACCTCTGATTGCTGTCGTCCGCCGCTGTCCGTCAGTCGTCGCACCTCGGTGAGTACTCAGTCGCATTCCTCACCTCCTCCGCTGCTCTCCAGGAAGCCAGATGGTCACCGGCGGTGACCATCGGGTCGCTAGCCCCGCCGTGGTACGGCCGCGCCGGCGGGGGCGAGTCCCGTTCATCCTCGGCCGTCTGATCTGCCCGGCAGATCATGGCCGTTTGCGTGTGCCCGTCTCGCGCCTATGTGCATGGACCGAGTCCATCGTGCACCGTCCTCCCGCGCCGCTAACCCATGGGCCTCGCTTGTCGGCACCGGTTCCACATGGTCCGCTGGTGCAATAATCCCTTTTAATTGCACAATAAATCGATTAATAATTAATTTCTATAGTGAAATCACAGTAAAATTTCTAAAATTTATAACTAATTCATACAAGCTCCAATTAATCCCATCCAAATTTCATTAAATCCAAAAAAAATGCCAAGAATCCATTAAAAATACTATCAGCCCCTGTTTCATTGTCCACATGTACTGTTTTTAATTGTTTATGCGTTGTTTGCTATAGAAACCGACGCCGTCGATCCTCCAGTTTACTACGAAGTCGTTGCCGAATTCGCTGAGCCAGGGCAAGGCAAGTCGCACCGTTTCCTCGATCATTTTGTACCCATTTATTGCAAATTATTTGTTTTTAAATTAATAAACATGAATTGTTTCATCATTTCATGTGGGGAGGGTGACCGATAGAAATGCAATTTTAATCGCTCTGACTTTATTCCACCTGTACACCTTTGTAGCTGGGTAATAATATGACTAGAGGCTGTTGTTAGGATGCTTCACCCTGATTAGAAACCTTTAGCTCACATGGGGATTTAAATACTTTAATTTACATTTATGGTCCGACTCAGTGTCGGGAAATGGAACTTTGGTTATGTTAATGTTAAATTACTAAAATTTGACCTAAATGGTGGGCCGTGGGTGTATGGTTTTATTGGTCGCACCAGTTCGCGGAACCCCCTTAGGCAAATACTCGTACATTCCACAAGCCAGCGTGGGCAATGGTTGGGCTTGTAGCGTCTCTTCTCCCTCTCCTAGGCACCATTGGTGAGAATGGGCGTGATGGAGTTGGGTCGGATCGGGGTCGGGTTGATTGGCTTCCAGATCCATTGTGGCGCAAGGAGGGTAGCCTGGCCGATGTGGGGTGTCCTGTCGGCAGGTGCAACCTCAGCGTGGTGTGGATGGTTGGGGGAGAGGTTGCGTGAATGGTCTTGTCACTGCCTCTCGCGGGGTGTCGTGGTGACATGCTGGCACACGGGAATGTGTGTGGGCCTGTGTCTTGTGGGTACAGTTGTACACCTCTGATCAGAGTAAATCTATTCGAGTAGCCCCACCTGCGGTCACAGGCATTTTGGTTCAGACTCACCGTGATTAGTCTCACTTTAATAAATTGACTATAGTGATAGGATGGATGGCTAGGCCTGGTTAACGTGGTGTAATGTTGATCAGTGGAGGATTAATATTGCTCAATTAATCAACCTTTTTACTGTTTGTGAACTATCATTGTTTGCAACTACTTTTATGCAAATGAACCTTGAGCCTATCTTTGTCTCCAGGCATTGTGCATATTTGTGTGTGTGATTTGTTGAGTACTGTGGGTGGTACTCAGTGTTGCTCCCTTTTCCTTCTCAGTGGTGGAGTATATGTCCGACGAGCATCATCAGGAGGACTAGGCTGGCTCCACCATCAAGACGCCTGTGGAATGGAAGCCTCCGCTTGGCTAGCTGTATATAGGTTTTATTTATTTTCACCGCTGCATTTATGTAAGACAATTTTATTCTGTTTGTAAGACGCATTCTGTGTGGCAACTTGGTATTGTGTACCCTGACTTTTCTGGACAGGGATTTAATACACAGGAATGTTCAAAATTCTGGTTACGAATTTCTAGGTGTTACAATCGTGTGCCCTTGCCAAGGTGGGAGGTAACTCTAACTGATAAGCAACTTCTCCTTTTAGTTCCAATATCTTGTATGGTCCCACATAATGTGGTGCCAACTTTCGTTTTATCTGGAACCGGTGGACTCCCCGAAGTAGCGTGACTCGTAGGTACACATAGTCACCTTCCTCATAGCTCTTCAGACGAGACTGGGCTACTCGCAAGCATTCTTGTATGATTTTCACTTTCTCTTCTGCTTCTCGTAGGATGTCAGTTCCGTATACTTGCTGTTCTCCGGTTTGGTTCCATAGTAGGGGTGTGCGGCACTTCCGTCCGTATAAAGCCTTGAACGGGGCCATCTAGAGACTTGCCTGGTAACTGTTGTTATAAAAAAAACTCGGCGTACAGGAGGCTCTTGTCCCAACTTCCACCAAAGTCTATGGCATAAGCCCTTTACATATCTTCTAAGATCTGGTTAACCCACTTGGTCTGACCATTCGTCTGTGGGTGGTATGCGGTACTGAAGTTTAACCACGTACCCATCTCTTCTTGGAGTCTCTGCCAAAACTTGGAGGTGAACTGGCTTCCTCTGTCTGACACGATCTTGCATGGCACACCATGCAAACACAAAATTTGGGCCATATACAATTCTGCCAACTTGCTACCGGAGTATGTTGCCTTAACTGGTATGAAGTGGGCTACCTTTGTAAGTCTGTGCACCACCACCCATATGGAATCAAATCCTAACGCGGTCCTTGGCAATCCGGTGATGAAATCCATCCCCACTTCTTCCCACTTCCATTTGGGAACCTTGAGGAGTTGCAACAATCCTGCAGGCCTCTGATATTTAGCCTTTAGATGTTGACATACATCGCAAATGGCCACATACTTAGCTATTTCCCTTCGCATGCTGGACCACCCGAACTTCTCCTTGAGATCTTGATACATCTTGGTGCTGCCAGGATGGATAGAATACTGAGTCCCATGGGCTTCATCCAATATCAGCTTCTTCAATTCTTCTTTGTCTGGTACATAGATTCACTCTCTGAACCACACAGTACCCTGTTCATCTTCTAAAAACCCAGAAAGTTTCCCCTTCTTCATGTTCTTTTTGATCTCCAAAATGTCTGGGTCGTCTCTCTGCGCTTCACGAACCTGATCCACCAGAGTAGGTTGTGCTTCAAAAGTTGCCACAAATCCTGGATTGACTATACCCAGATTTAACCGTTCAAATTCGTCACATAACTCCAAAGGTAACTGCTATCCTTCCATGGAGTTGCAGTAACTTTTCTGATTAAGGGCATCAGCGACCACATTGGCCTCCCCTGGATGATAATGGATTCCGATGTCGTAATCCTTGATTAGCTCCAACCATCTTCATTGTCTAAGGTTCAAATCTGGCTGGGTGAATATATACTTCAAACTTTTGTGGTCCATATAGACTTCACTGTGGTTGCTGATGAGGTAGTGTCTCCAGATGTTCAGGGCATGGACTACAGCTGCAAGTTCCAAATCATAGGTAGGGTAGATATTCTCGTGAGGTCGTAACTACCGTGAGGCATATGCCACGACTCTTCCTTCCTGCATCAGCACACATCCCAAACCTTGTCAGGATGCAGGACATTAAACTTGGAATCCTTTCTTGAGATCTGGCATGATCAACACATGTACGGATACAAGTTTCTTCTTCAGTTCTTGAAAACTCTTCTCACACTCTGGAGTCCACGAAAATTTCACATCTTTCTGAAGTAGACGGGTCATGGGCTTCGCGATACTGGAAAAGTGTTCTATGAATCGGCGGTAATATCCTGCCAATCCCAAGAAACTCCGTATCTCCGAAACTATTTTTGGCTACTTCCACTTGGTTACTGACTCCACATTGGTTGGGTCTACCGCAATTCCTCCAGCGGTGACGATATGCCCTAGAAACTTCACCTCTGGAAGCCAAAACTCACATTTGCTGAACTTGGCATACAATTAATGCTGCCGAAGGGTCTCTAGAACTATATGGAGATGCTGCTCATGTTCTTCCTAAGTCTTGGAATAGACAAGGATATCGTCGATGAAAACTACTACAAACTTATCCAAGTACTCCATGAACACTTTGTTCATCAAGTTCATGAAGAAGGCAGGGGCATTTGTCAATCCAAAAGACATAACAATGCACTCATATAACCCATACCGAGAGGTAAAAGCAGTCTTGGGAATATCTTCCTCCTAGATCCTCAACTGATGATAACTAGAGCGAAGATCTATCTTGGAAAATATTATGGCTTCTTCTAACTGATCAAACAGATCGTCAATTTGAGGTAGTGGGTACTTATTCTTGATAGTAACCTCATTGAGTGCACGATAATCCACACACATCTGTTGGGTTCAATCTTTCTTTTTCACAAAAATGACTGGTGCTCCCCAAGGCGACGTGCTAGGTCTGATATACTCTTTAGCAAGTAACTCCTCAACTTCCTTCTTCACTTTTGCCAACTCATTTGCTCCTATCCTATATGGTCTTTTGTGGATAGGGGTAGTGCCTGGGGCTAGGTCTATTCTGAGCTCAATATCCCTTTTGGGTGGCATCCCAGGTAGATCATCAGGAAACACATCAGGATAATCCCGTACTCTACCGGGATTCCTGCTATAGCGGCCTGGTTCAGAGATGCCGAAGAAGACGACGTAGAAAGGGCACGAAAGATCACTTTCCTCCCAAGGGTAGGGGTTAAGATCACTGTCCTAGTGGCACAATCAATAACTCCCATGTGCCGGGTTAACCAGTCCATCCCTAGGATGATATCTATCTCTTCCGATTTTATCAAAATCAAATCGACCAAAAAAGGGGTACCCTGAATTTCAAAGGTGTCGATGTTTTACACCGGCAATATGATTATAGGGCTACTCGGCAGATGGAAACTCGGTGGATTGCAAAGGAACACAAGGAAGTTTATATTGGTTCAGGCCCTCGATGTGAGGTAATACCCTACGTCCAGTGAGGATGTATTCCTTTGAGGATTATCGTGGTGGTTCTGCTGAACTTTTGATGATCTATCTTCGTAGGGCGCCCTGCCTCCCCTTATATACCGGGGGACAGGGGTACAAGGTAGGAACCCCAGTCGGACACGGCCAAGGGGTTTCCTTCTTAGAGATACATCTTACCCTACTAGGACTGTATATTCCTTATTGTACAAGGCAAAGTCTGTCGGGTGCCACTATATCTCTAATTACAAGTCTCGGCCCATCCTCTATCCGAGTGGCCCACATGCTTGTGGTGAGGTACCTGGGGCCCATGGACTCCACAGTAGCCCTTGAGACCTTCATAGTTGAGTCATAGCTGATGCCGAGTGCTCATCCTCCACGGTGAAGATTTACCCGAGTGTAATGCTCCCGAGTACTCTTTGTCCAAGTGTGTCTTCTTTCCAAGTCCTACTTCATGTCAGCTGGCAGCGAGGCTATGAAGGGCTTCATGTAGATGTATGAATAGTGTGCGCCTAATAGGCACACCTATTAGGTATAGCCCCGACTTTGTGCTTAATTGTGAAAACAATTAAATATAAAGTCAAAGATCTTTAACCTTGTAGTCTTTCCCAAGTAGTATACTACTGGTATATGTGACTCTTCGGTATCATGTCAACCGGCATATAATTTATAGTCTTGCCGAGTAGCATGCCACTCGTATATGGGACTCTTCAGCTTCATGGCAACTGGAAAAGGCGGTTTATAGTCTTTCCCAAGTGGTGTCCCACTCGGAAGTTAGACTCCTTAGCGTCATGTCAGCTGGAAAGGACATTTATAGTCTCTCCCGAGTAGTGCACTACTTAGAAGTTAGACTTTTCAGCGTCATGTCGGCTGGAATAACGTTGCTCATGGCAACTATTGGCCAAGCATGTAGGCCGAGTACCACTTTATGAAAATAAATCCATTGTGTGGTTAGGTGTACTTAAGAGATACCTGCATCCCCAATGTTGATGAAGACCAGCTTGTGATCCTTATAAGGATATATCCTCAATACCTGGTGGATAAAACAGATACCCAAACACATGTGTTTAGCAATTAGGCCTTCATGAAGCATATCTGTTTACCTCATCGGTTTCTGTTGGTAGCACCTGTACCGCGATTTTAACGCAGCTAGCGAACGGCCCATATTGAGCGTGCTACTGTAGAAACTCATATCTTGGTGGCTAGTACCGACTGTGTAAGCCCAAGCCCATGAGTCGGACAGGCTCTATAAAGGCTGGGGGAGAGAGAAAAGATTCCTCATCTTCCCCAAGCGACCAATCGTTTCCCAACTCCGCGCCGAAATTTCACCTCCCGCTCCGCTAGGGTTCGCCATTGCTTGCCCCTCCCCATTGAAGCTCGAGCGATTCTGCTTTCCTTTGTCCATTCCATGCCCGCGACCACATTTCCCCCAAATCTTCTTGTCCCCCAATGATGTCGAGGGCTCTAGATTTCGTTGGGGCATCGGACGAAGCGTGGCCGACCTTGAATTGTAGCCGGTCGAAGCTGGAGAGTCTGGAGAAGTCGCTGCGGCTGCAAAGCCATAACATCATCCACTGGCGTCCGGCTGGGGGTGAGTCGGTTCCAAAGCCCCAAGCCAGCGAGACTGTCGTTTTCGTCTCTTTTTTCGACCAGGGTTTGTTTCTTCCCTCTTCTGAGTTCCTCTGCCGTCTTCTTAGCTTTTACGGATTAGAGTTGGTGAATTTGAATCCCAACTCAATCCTACAAATCTCTATATTCGTGACTCTTTATGAGTGCTTCTTGGGTGTGGAACCCCACTTCAATTTCTTCAGACATTTATTCCACATCAAGCCCCAGCCCTCCAAGAATAAGGTTCAAGTGATTGGGGGGCTAGCCTTCAGTTGAGGAGTGAGATGAAGAAAATATATATTAATCTTCCATTGAAATCCTTCTTGAAAGACTGGCATAAGGAGTGGTTCTACTGTTCTGATCTAGAACCCTCCCTACCTCCATTCACCGGCTTGCCTCCGGCGGTCTCGCCCAATTGGTCATCAGATCTGACTTTCGAAGAAATGGGCCAGGTGCATTAGTTGCTGGCAAGATTAGAGAAATTTAAGAGAACCGGCCTGACAGGTCCCTTGGTGGCCGAGCGTTTCCTAACCCAGCGCATCCATCCATTGAAGCTGAGGAGCGAATTCTGCTTGGATTACCAAGGGAAAAATGACCCTGACCGAGAAGGCCGAGAACTGGCTGACTAGCAAAAAGTGACTAAAACATTGTTCAGTTATTTCTCCAGTGGAGTGGTCAAAACCGAGGACGCAGAGCGCTCCATTTTATAGCCGAAAACGGCCTCGTCCCAAGTAATCTTCGCTTCTCTTCTGTGATAATGCTTGTAGACACGTATCGTAATTGCCCAGCATCATGTGATGTATATTGTTGAATCATTCATAGTGGTGCAAGGAGTTTGATGATGACTCTCATCCGCTGTCGGCCACGAAGTCGAAGAAGAGGCCGAGAAGTCCTCCCGCTGCCTAGCCCAACTCCAAGAGAGCGGGGAAGAGACTGTTGTAGATCAGGGCAAGAAGGGGTCGTGAGGCCGAGTGGCGAGCCGGGAGTCTAAAGATAAAAGACCCTGCTGGCACAGCACCACGGCCATTGAGCCCCAGACCGAGACCGGCGTGGTCGAGCTCAGCATCATCGAGCTCGACTCAATTGCAGCCAACTACAAGGTCAACTCTAGCGCCGCCGAGTACCCGAGCGCCCCAACCGCCACACCGCGAACGGGGCAACAGAACAAAAATGCCACTGCCGACTGCCGCGCCCTCCGGCCCGACAGCCAGCGGCCCTCTAGTGCCGCCCTCTGGATCTCCCGGACAGCTCAAGTTCTCCAAGAGGTAGGTCGTTCTGGGTCTTCTGAAAATCATGTTTAGCATTGTAGCGTCTTGATGTTTGACTCGTTACGCAGGAAACATGCTAACATTGATCTTAAGGAGACCACGCCGACTACCCCTGCTGTCGAGCTTGCCCCAGCTGATCCAGCGCCAGCGAGCACACCTGTTGAGCCGGCGGCAGTCCCAGTTATAGAAACTGAGACCACCCCGACTGTAGGGCCACCGACCCCGGCCGACCAAGGGGCGGTTGTTGAAGCCGCTGTTCCAGCCCCTGAGCCGGCGCGTGTCATCGAAGCCGTCGCTGCAGCTCCTGAGCCAGCCCCCGAGGCCTCGGAGGCCACCGAGTTGGAGGCCAGGAGTCCATCGTCATCGTCGTCGTTGTCACTGTCTTCTCCTCTAGACTGACCGGGACCTCCCAGGCTCGAAGCCCTCCTCGCAGGTTTATGCAGACATTCCGGTGGACGGCGCCCGACGGAACCGCGAGGAGTTATAAGCACGACGAGGTCGCGGCGGAGGGGGAGCGCGAAGACTTGCTGCGCGCTACAATCGTCGCGTCCCAGGGGATCCAGGTATGACTTTTGTCGTATTGGAGTCTTGGCTGTCCTGCTCGTGCGTTTGGATGCTTGACTTTGCCTACAAACTTGTTGAGCGCTCGGAGAAGTTGAACGAGGTCCTGACCCGGGTCGCCCCCCAACTCCAAGAGTTGGACTAGCTCTGGGCCCTAAGGACTGTATTGGAGGAGCGCCATCAAGGGAGGGAGACGTGGCTAAAAGACGCTGTCACCCAGCTCAGGGACGAGAATTGGGACCAAGCCAAGAAGATGAGAGGTAAGCCTCCAGAATACTTCTTCCTGACCAAATCCTTAGTATATTTCTCCAACTGTATTGTTTTCGACTGCCTAGTTGTGTCTTGACTGCAACGTTGAATTCTTGACTAATTTGTCGTGCGAAGCTGAGCTGAAGACCCGAACGGAGGGAGAGGAACAGCTGAAGGAGGCTAAGAGAGCTAGGGCCGAACTTGAAAAGGACAAGGCTGACCTGACAAGGGCCAAAACCGAGATTGAGCAAGAGAAGGCTGAGTTGAAAAAGGCCAATGCCAAGCTCGAGAAGGAAAAAGTTGAACTGGAGAAGGCCATAGCCAAGTGGGAGGCCGACTACAAAAGTAAGTCTTCGCTCTGACAATAACCTTAGCCAATCCATTAATTACTCCATTTGCAGCTTTTCTTAACAAGTTTACTTGTCGGTGAACCTGGGTAGCTGCGAGAGCCAATTCCCAGATCCAGTTTCAGGCTTTCGCAGAGGAGATCAGGGTAGTCAAGGAGTCACGGGAAACCCTTGCGAGTCTGTGAAAGGGCTCCTTGACCTGATGGATCCTCGTCCTGTGGGAACCAGCTCTAGCACAATCTTCCAACTGGAGGAGCGCCTTAAAGATGCACCGAGTGCCCTAAAGAGGTACTCGGATGAGCATGTCATTGCTGGCGTGGCCCAGACCCTAGCAATGACCAAGTCCATCTACCAAGGGCAGATGTTGAAGCATCGGGGAGGGGTTTGCCGAGAGACGACTCCTGAGGAGCCTGGAGCTGATTGCCAAGGCGAGGCTGACTACAGAGATTATCACCCGAGACCTGGGTCTGTAAAAAACAATATATCATGCAGTCGGTGTATTGCGGATTTTTGTAAAGACATGTGTAAATATATGTGCCGTGCTGCCAAGCTTTAAGTTATTACTCAGTTGTCATTAGCTTTACCCGACTATATAGTCTGCACCGAGTTGGTATATAGGAACTTAATAAAATCGTTCACCGCAGAAAGCTATACTCGGGCAAACATAACAGAGTCGTTGCAAAGCTTCATAACTTAAGTAAAATAGGCTCGTATAATATTGACAAAGCACATATAATACATGCAGCCCCCGACTCACTACTCGGTTGAGACAAGCGGCGTAGTGGGTCTGAGAAAAACTGTACACATGGGGAAAGTATAGAACTCAGGTATAGAAAGGACATAGCTATTCTATATTCCATGAGTTGCTGATGAGGGCACCGTCTTTGGTCTTCAGTTGGTAGGCGCCTGGCCGCGTGTCCTCGGCTATAATGAACGGCTCTTCCCAGATTTGGGATAGTTTATGCCTGTCTTTGGTGGTTTGTATTTTTCTCAAGACGAGATCTCCAACCAAAAAGGCGTGGCTACGGACATTGCGATTGTGGTAGCGACGCAGGCCTTGAAGATACCTTGCCACTGGATTGTTGCGATATCCCTTGCTTCTTACAACTGATCAAGCTCGACCAATCGGGTACTGTTTGAGATGTCTTCTAAGTAAGCCCGAACTCATGGAGAGCCGAACTCTAACTCGGTTGGTAGCATAGCCTTAGCACCATAGACCAGAAAGAAAGGGAATTGCCCTGTTGCCCAACTAACCATGGTTCTGAGAGACTAGAGAACAGATGGGAGCTCTTGGACCCACCGGCCTGCGTATGGTTGTAGTCGGTCGAATATCCTGGCATTGATGCCTTGTAAGACCATACCATTGGCATGTTCAACCTGCCCATTGCTCCGTGGGTGTGCCACAGATGCATAGCAGATCTTGATGCCGAAGTCGTCACAGAAATCTTGAAAAATGCCGCTAGTGAACTGAGTACTGTTGTCGGTGATGATGCGGTTAGGTACCCCAAATCGGTATAATATACTCATGATGAAGTCCTTTGCTCGTGCCGCTGTTATGGTTGCAACGGGTTTGGCCTCAATCCACTTGGTGAATTTATCCACTGCGATGAACAAGTGTGTGAACCCTCCTGGCGTTTTCTTGAAAGGCCCGACCATGTCAAGCCCCCATACTGCAAAGGGCCAAGATATTGGGATTGTTTGGAGTTCTTGGGCTAGGAGATTGGTTTGTCTTGCGTAGAACTGGCAACCCTCGCATGTGCGAACAATGTCCTTTGCATCTGTTACTACTGTTGGCCAGAAAAATCCCTGCCGGTAAGCCTTTTAGACTAACGTCCTGAACGCAGCATGGTTGCCACTATGCCCAAGTGGATTGACTGTAGAATCTGTTTGCCCTCCTCGGTGGTGACGCAATGCATGAGGACCCCGGATGCACTTCTTCGATACAGGTCTTCTCCGATGACTAAGAATGTCTTGCTTCGACGTTTGATTCGTTCGGCTTGACTGCGTTCTTCTGGGAGTTCATCATCCAGGAGGAATTTGAGAATAGGAGTCCGCCAATCTTGACATATGTGTAGCACCTCGTCTGTTGCTGGGGTAGGTTCGCCTCCCGACTGCTCTGGCACTGGTTTCTTCTTGACTGACGGCTCCATGAGTTGCTCGACAAAGATCCTTGTCAGGACCGCTTCTCGCTTGGATCCCATGTTTGCCAGCTTGTCTGCAGCATCATTGTATTGTCGTAGAACATGTGTTATCTCCAGCCCGTCGAACTTGTTCTCCATCTTGCGGACCTCCTAACAGTATGCCGCCATGGTGTCGTCGAGACATGTCCAGTCTTTCATGACTTGGTTTACCATGAGTTGGGAGTCCCCACGCACAACCAGTCAACGAATGCCGAGTGATATAACGATGCGGAGCCCGTGGATAAGTGCCTCGTACTCAGCGATGTTGTGGGAAGCCGGGAAGTGGATTTGTAGAACGTACTTGAGTTTTTCACCGGTGGGGGACGTCAGTACGACGCCAGCCCTAGCGTCGCTGATCCGTAGAGAACCGTCGAAGTACATTGTCCAGTACTCTAGCTTCGCTGTTGATGTAGGCATTTGAACTTCTGTCCACTCGGCCACGAAGTGGGCTAGAGCTTGTGATTTGATTGCTGTTCGCGACTGGAAGGTGATGTCGGATGCCATCAACTCGAGCGTCCATTTAGCGATTCGGTCGGTGGCCTTGTGATTATGCAGGACATCCCCAAGTGGATACGATGTGACCACCGTGACTTGATGTGCTTGCAAATAGTGCACCAGCTTCCAAACAGTGATGAGTAGGCCATAGAGCAGCTTCTGGACCTGCGGATATCTCGTCTTCGAGTCGGCAAGCACCTCGCTGACAAAGTAGACTGGCCGTTGGGCATTCTGGATGTGACCCTGTTCGGATCGCTCGACCACTAGCACCATGCTGACTACCTGAGTAGTTGCTACCAAATATAGCATTAGCGGTTCTTGGGGCATGGGTGACGCCAACACGGGGGGTGATGTGAGAAATTGCTTAAAGTCTTCAAAGGCTTGCTGGGCTTCGGGAGTCCATTGAAAATTGTCTGCTTTCTTCAATAGCTTGAAAAAGGGCATGCCCCGTTCGCCCAGTCAGGAAATAAACCGGCTGAGTGCCGCCATGCAGCTTGTCAGCTTCTGGACGTCCTTCTGGTTAGTCGCGGGTGCCATGTTCATGATTGCATTGACTTTCTCCGGGTTGGCCTCGATGCCGCGATGCGAGACGATGAAGCCGAGTAGCTTGCCGGATGGCACACCGAAGGCACACTTTTCCGGGTTCAACTTCATCTTGAATCGTCGAAGATTTCAGAAGGTTTCTTCCAGGTCAGCTATGAGGTCTTCTTTGGACTTGGTCTTGATCACCACATCGTCGACGTAGGCCTCCACGTTGCACCTGATCTAAGTGTGTAGACACCGCTGAATTGCCCGTTGATATGTTGCTCCAGTGTTTTTCAAACAGAACGGCATAGTGATGTAGCAGAACGCTCCAAACAGCGTGATAAAAGACGTCTTGAGGCAGTCCTCCTCCTTCTGGCTGATTTGGTGGTATCCCGTGTCGCAGTCGAGAAAACTAAGAAGGTCGGACCCTACAGTTGAATCCACCACCTGATCTATTCTGGGTAGACCAAATGGATCTTTGGGGCACGCCTTGTTGACATCGGTGTAATTGACGCACATGCGCCATTTACCTTTTTCTTCTGGACTAGGACTGGGTTTGCCAGCCAATCTAGGTGATAGACCTCTTTGATGAACCCGGCTGCGAGGAGCTTGGTTATCTCCTCCCGAATAGCATCTTTCCGGTCCTGAGCGAAGCACCACACCGTTGTTTGACAGGCTTGGCGTCTGTCTTCACGTTGAGGGCGTGCTCGATCACCTCCCTTGGTACGCTCGGCTTGTCGGACGGTTTCCACGCGAAGATGTCCTTGTTAGCTTGGAGGAAGATGACGAGCGCGTCTTCCTATTTGGGGTCATGTCCGGTCCCGACTAGAGCAGTCTTGGAGGGGTCAGAAGGGTCCAGGGGGATCTTCTTCGTTTCAGAGTCCGCTGAAATTCCCGACTTTGCTGCTTTTTTCGCCAGAACTTGATCTTCCTCGACTTCAGTTGTGATGGCTTGCCGAATGCTGTTGTGTCTGACTGCCGCCTCTTGGGATTGAGCCAACTCGCAGCTCTCCTTTTCGCAGGTGAAGGCTTGCTTGACGCGCTGCAGAGGGAGAGGACTTCTGCTGGCCCAGGCATCTTAAGCACCATGTATGTATAGTGCGGTATCGCCATGAACTTGGCGAGCGCCGGTCGTCCGAGTATTGCGTGGTACGCAGTCTCGAAGTCGGCGACCTCAAAGCAGATATTTTCTGTGCGGAAGTTATCCTGCGTGCCAAAGGTTACTGGCAAGGTAATCTGCCTGAGTGGTGTTGAAGACAGGCCTGGAATTGTCCCGTGGAAGGGTGTCGAACTCGGCCGCAGATCTGAACGAGGAATCTTCATCTCATCTAGGGTCTTGGCGAAGAGGATATTGAGCGCGCTGCCTCCGTCTATGAGAACCTTCTTCAACTTGATGTTCTTCATGACCGGGTCCAGGACGAGTGGGTAGCGTCCTGGGTGTGAAACCCGATCTGGGTGATCTGCGTGGGTGAACGTGATGGACGTCTTTGACCAGCGCAAGTATTAAGGGGCGTGTACTGTAGAGATTGAGTTGACGTCGCGCACTGTAAGCTTCTGCTTCCACTTGGACTCGTAGGCAGACAGCCCTCCGAAGATGTGGTTGAGCTCGGCTTGGGGATCTTGAAAATCGTCACCCGGTCCCTGATCTGGCTTGTCTTTGTCCTTGTCGGTGCCAAATGATGAAGCCTGCTTGGAAGCAAACTTCTTGAGCATGAAGCAGTCTTTGGCTAGGTGCTTGCCTTTAGGGTGGAAGGGGCAAGGCCCATTCATGACTTTCTGGTAGTCGTTGTTGCATTGGGCCGCGACTGAGTTCGCTCCATGTTGGCCACCTCGTTGTCTGACTTTCGCTTGTGGCTGCCGGTCTTGTTTTGTGATGGCTCGTTGTCGGCTTTCACCTTTTGGTCTTTCTATCGGGACTCCTTCTTCTCGTCAAGGGCCTCTGCGACTGCTTCAGCTGAGTCGGTGTATTTGTTCGCCATGTCGAAGAGAGCCCAGATAGAGGCTGGTGGCTTCCGAGTGAACTTCGTGATGAACGGGGCGTCCTTTACTCCCTTGCGGAAGGTGGCGATGACAGCCTCGTCTCTGATCATTGGGACTGGTTGCTCTTCTCGGAGAACCTCTTGATAAATTCACGTAGAGACTCGTTCTTCTTCTGGTGTAGTTGATATAGATCGTGCTCAGAAGACGGCCTCTCGTAGGTTCCCTGAAAGTTAGCGATGAACCGCTCCCTGAGTTCTCCCCAAGCCCCATGCCATGTCCTCGCCGAGTCGGCTAGTGCGACTGGGAGGTAATTAGCCATGGCTTTGTGGTCACCCCCGGTAGCTCGTATTGCTACGGTGTATACGGTGAGCTAGGACTCGGGGTTGGTTTTGCCGTCATATTTCTCTATCCCCATAGGCTTGAAGCCCAACCGCCAGTCGACGTCCTGTAAATCGTGGGTGAAAGCTGGAGCGCCTTCATCTTCGTGAGGGCTCCGGCTCCGACCACGACGGTTAAACCGCTCGTGGTGAAGGTCGAAACGCACGTTCTCATCCTCCAGTCGGCGGCGCTCGTCCTCTTCGC
Source organism: Oryza meyeriana var. granulata (assembly GCA_003991445.1). Classification (NCBI taxonomy): domain Eukaryota; kingdom Viridiplantae; phylum Streptophyta; class Magnoliopsida; order Poales; family Poaceae; genus Oryza; species Oryza meyeriana. Next base: position 146,099 of record RYFJ01000564.1, read on the forward strand.
GTTGTTGGTGCCGGGAGTTGATGTCGTATCGAAGGTCTCGTTGTAGACGAACTCGGAGGTCTTGGTTGGGCCGGCGATTGTACTGGTGACGGCGCCGATTATTGTTGTTGGTGTCGCCAAGTGACGTTTGGCGCGACTCCTCGTGTAGCCGACTTGAGCCAGCCACCCAGCGTCGTGCTGATGTAGACGAGCCTGCTACAGGAGAACCCGACCGGTTGGTCGGTATAATTGTGTCGCCCGACTGCTGTTGCTGCTGACAGGCAGCCGCTGTGATCATCACCTTGATCTTGGCGATAGTCGGGGTGGCCTGGTGATCAAGGCCGAGCTAGAGCGTGTCCAACAGGGTTGCGGTGGCCATGATGTTCTGTTGTGGCGTGACGAAGACGTCGTGGTCGCCGACTTTGGTCTAGAGGATTTGTTGCTGAGCGGTTCACCCAGCCTTGTGTAGCCCGTTGTTGCGAGCCTCGCGATCGGCCTCCTCCTGTTGCCGTAGTTGGCGTGCCTCCTCTTGCTGCTCCTCTTGTAGTCGGCGCACCTTTGGTGGAGGGGTTGAAGCCATGAAGATCTTGCAGGGGATAAGGAGACTTGCCAGACTGGTATCCGAACTAGCGTTCGAACTGTTGTCCCACTTGGAGTCGGAATCCGAGTAGTTAATCGGAGTGAGAATGACTCCGACCTCCCTGGATCCAATCTAAAGTGGCTTTGAGCCGTGTCGAAACTAAACCGTGGGGGATCAGGTTTGCCGCATAAGTTGTAGATCTGCGGTGTTGCCGAATCTGTGCGGGAGATTGACGATCTCTCCCCTTCCTGGCCCAACCCGGGCTGGCTCAAGGCCTAGCGCAAGTCGGACGCCAAAGGAGAGAGTTGTCCCAAAGCTCGGTGAAGTAGAAGATTGCTGCATTAGATTAGTAATAGTTGGCGCAGCGTCTCGTGAGCCGACTGGCGCAGAGTCGCTGGTTCCTTGGCCGGTTGGATTGGATCTGCGCGGCCAAGGTGAGATTGCCGATCTGGTCAGCGATGAAGTCGGGGCTTCCAAAGGTTATTGTGTCTCCAGGGGAGAATTTGTCACCGTCGACTCCGGAATTTGTGTCTCCAGAAGAATCCTTGCCCGCAAGCCTTTCTGACTTATGTTCTAGATGCCGCATGGTTGCCACAGATGCCCGAGTGGGTATATTGCAAGATCTGCTTGCCCTCCTCAGGTGTGACGCAGTGCATGAGAACTCCGGATGCGCTTTGACGATATAAGTCTTCTCTGACTTCAGGACAGCCGAGTAGGGTACCCGAACCTTGCATTAGCATAGGATTCAGCTAGCGACCCTCATGGGGCATACCCTACCCAACAGAGTTATAGCCAAGCAAGGTACCCGAACCTTGCATTAGCATAGGATTCGGCTGGCGACCCTCATGGGTTACCTAACCTAACAGAGTTGTGACCAAATAAGGTACCCGATCCTAGCATTAGCATAGGATACAGCTGGCGACCCTCCTAGGGAGTACCCTACTTAGCCGAGTGGTACACGAGCTCCGACTGGCACCGGAGGTCAGTTATATTAGCCGAAACTCGGTGGATTGTAAAGGAACACAAGGAAGTTTATACTGGTTCAGCCCCTCGATGTGAGGTAATACCCTACGTCCAGTCAGGATGTATTCCTTTGAGGATTATCGTGGTGGTTTTGATGAACTTTTGATGATCTATCTTCATAGGGCGCCATGCCTCCCCTTATATACCGGGGGACAGGGGTACAAGGTAGGAACCCCAGCCGGACACGGCCAAGGGGTTTCCTTCTTAAAGATACATCTTACCCTACTAGGACTGTATATTCCTTATTGTACAAGGCAAAGTCTGCCGGGTGCCACTATATCTCTAATTACAAGTCTCGGCCCATCCTCTATCCGAGTGGCCCATATGCTTGTGGTGAGGTACCCGGAGCCCATGCACTCCACAAAAGGTCACAAAGGGGCTAAACTGGGTAGTGTGCATTTGATTCCCCAGTGTGTTAACCATGATAGACTTATCCAACTTCCCCATTTGATACCCGTGTTTTCTTGCAAAACCCCTTGACATAAAAGAATGTGTAGCACCCAAATCAAACAAGATTATTGCAGTAATTGAGTTAACAAGGAACGTACCCAGGACGACGTCTGGTGCAGTCTGGGCTTCATCTACAGTGACATGGTTCACTCTGGCTTTGACCACGTTGCCGGTGGTTTGTCCCGGTGTGACTGACTTGAGATGCTTGGGCTTCGGACACTAGGAAGAGTAATGTCCCGGCTCTCCACAGTTGTAGAAGTTTAGTGTCTTCCCTCCAGCCTCCTTCTTGACTGGTTGATTTGGTATCGGGGCAGCAGCTAGCCGAGGGGGAGGACGGTTTACTCCAGCGTTGCCGCTAGTGTTGTCGTTGTAGAACTAGCGCTGCGAACAAGGTGCCGAAGAAGATCCCCCTTGTTGGGTCTGAGGGGATCCCACAACATGCGGCCTTTGACTAGTGGATTGCTGTGCCCGGAAGCTTGCCATCCTGTGCTTCCTCTGTTCCATTCGATTGTGTTTATCCTCCTGGCGAATGGCCTTATCGACTAGCTTTTGAAAGTCCAAGTAATCACCGGAGATCAATTGAACTGAGAGTTCATCATTTAATCTGTCCAGAAATTTCTCTTGTCGCTTGGCATCTATGTTGGCATCTTCTAGTGCGTAACGGGCAAGACGGTTGAACTCATAGAGAAACTCGGTCACCGACCGGTTCCTTGCTTCAATGACCGGAACTCACGTTTCTTGAGTGCCACCACTCCCGCGGGGATATGCGTCTTCTTAAAGGCGACAGCGAACTCAGCCCAAGTGATAGGCTGACAGTCAATTCTGTTGGCGTGGAAATGGTCCCACCATTCAGACGCAGGGCCATGCAGTTGGTGTGAAGCAAAAGAGACCTTCTCCTGGTCTATGCATTGTAGAAGATCCAGTTTCTTCTGAACAGCATGCAACCAATCCCTAGCTTCCACGGGATTAGTTGTACTAGAGAAGGTGGGAGGTCTCACTCGCAAAAACTCTACGAGCTTGTTCTGAGGTGAAGGAGGAGGCACTTGTTGATGTCCCTGGTTCTGTTGGTTTTGTATCTGTTGAAACATCATGTTCATTAGCTGCATTTGGTTTGCCAAGACCTGGGCAATGGTGAGATTGTCATCCGGAGGTGGTGGTCCGTTGGGTGCACCTCCGCGGTTGTTGTTTCCAGAGTTGCCATCCTGGTTGCTACCATTACATGTGTTCACCATTTGTAGAAAGTAGAGAAAAGACAAGAAAGAGAGAAAGAGCCCTTAAGATGACTTTCATATTGCTTAAACTTTCATTTATATTGCTCTGAACTGAATGATTAACATTTATGTAGTTTAAAACTCATACCATCAAGAAACTCCTAACTTAAGCAGTTACATCACCACCCTCTGACATAAACTGCTCACTAAACCCCACACACACAAGCAACACTAAGCACACAACTGCTAACACAACACTCTAAGGTAACTTATAATAAGATGCTACTAAGGGGCTTCTTAACGGGGTAAAGGACTTCTTCTTGCATTGGAGTTGTGCTCAGGTTCCTCTTCATCATCCTGAGTATCACCCCACACCACTTCAGAGTGAGTGCGAGCTCCACTGTCTCCTGACCTTTCTGAAGGTGTGCTAGCTTCTGACTCCTCCGAGTCCTCTTGTGCGTCATCTGCATAAGCCACAAGTGGAACTATCTTGAGTGGGACTTGGTCATTTAGCAAATGGGTTCCTGGTGCTAGTTGAATTCGAGGTGGAAGACGAACCCTCTTCCTTGCAGTGGTGAGGATCTTGTCTCCTCCAGGTGGTGCTTCTCCTTTGGCCAGAGCTAGCTCTCTCTTCAAGCGATCCACTTGATTCTGCAGTTTGCAGATCTTGGTGCGGTTCTCGTTCTCTCGTTCATGTGCTGCAATCACCACATCTGCCTGAGTGTTGTCCATAGCACTCAATATCCTTACAAGTCGTTGTGTAGTTGCACTGTTCTCTGCTTCCGGATTCTGGTAGCTGCTGTACTCATCGTTGTGGGTCCTTGAGGGTGGTAGCAGTAAGCAGTGTTCCTCAGTCGAGCGGCGTAACGGTAACGAAGTTCCCTAATAGCTTCCAATGCCACTTCTTGACTTGCATGCTCAAAATTCCTTCCTCTAGCTCGAAAGATCATGGATGGGACTCCTTCTCGTTCACTTGATATCGTAAGGCGGACGCGACACTTCTCTTCACATGGGTTGTGAGTGACTTGTTTGTATTCGGGGGCTGGATTGTACCCTATGGCGAAGGCCATATCTCATAACCCCTTGACGAACCCACCAACTCCAAACAAATACACTGGCTCTCGGTTTGCCATCTATAGAGCGTGAAAGGAAGATTTATTGATTTTAATTAAGTTAACAGAACAAATTTAGTTAAAAGGAAAAAGGAAGGTGTAAAATTTTCAACGAAAATTAAGAGCAAAAGAGTAGCATAAAGTGAGGGAATTGTTTTTTTAAAAAGGATCATAACTAGTACAGTAATGAATGTACAATACTAATTAATGGGAGGGTAAAGGAAATTGCAAAATTAAATAGGTAAAGATTTTAATTATTTTTTCAAGCGAAACTTCAATTTTTTTGAAAGAGGGAGTTAACTAAATCAAAAGAGATTTTTTTTGTACCATTAACCTCCCAACTTAAAAGAGACAGAGGAGAGGACAGATCTAATTTTTAAAATCTTCTCAGAAGGCTCTTAGGGGTACCAAGGGGCTTATCCTACATTCAAGGTGGCTATAATACCAACTTGTCACACCCAGAATTTCCATCCGAAATTCTGGTGCTTTATTGTGTGTAAATCCTAGTCCAGGAATCAACCGAGGCACACATGACAAAGTTGATAACAAAGTAATTGTTTACATAATGGAAATAGTTATTACAGAGGCAAATGCTACCTCTCAAAATAATAAAGTTCTAGTAGTGGAAATAAACTACGATGACGGCGTGACGACTCCCACTCCACGCACTTGACCAGGTTCCTGCTTAGTCCTCCAAGTAATCTTCCTCGTGGTAGTACTCCTTTGAATGATGATTGTTGATTGCAAGGTGAGTACATGAAATACTCCGCAAGCCACACAGCAAATATGCAAATGCACGGGATATAAGGATAGCATAATATGGCTCAATTTGCATAAATGGCATTTAGTAAAGTATTTAAAAGAGTAATAAATCATCGATAATTAAACAATATTAACCAACATTATACCGTTCACCAAAACGGTATAGGCCCAACCACTCCAACCTAGAGCTAAACATATTTCACCATTCAATTGTCAAATTTAAGTAATGTGGAACTAATCACAAAAAACATTGCTAGGCTCGCCCAATAACCGTGGGCAAGCTATTCGAATAGTTTTACTCTGGCCAGAGGTGTACCAATTTACCCACAAGACACAACTCCACAACACATCACTGTGCGCCTTAATACCACCACCGTATCTTGAAAAGGAATTGTGACAGGATTATCCATGTAACTCGCCCAATAGGAGAGCCTCCCGCCAAGCCTCCGGTCTCGGATTGGGGTGACGAAGTGCCCTTCCCGCGAGACGGCCCGACGCCCAAACTCATGGACTTATTGACAACTGCCATGTGTGGACTTATACCAGCCACAAACCAAGCCCTGGTGCCTCCTATTGAACTCGACACACTTCAAATCCTGCTATTACCCATTCTAGCTTGTGGTTAGCATGAGTGTTGCTTTGCAAAAAGTCATCCGCAAACCGGTCCTTAACTGTCATGAGCACTGCTAGCAACATTGACAACCTTGGTGCTCACAACCCACCATTTAATCAAGTTTTAGTAGACCATCACACGACCACAGTCATGAACTGAATCATCATTTCGTGTGAACTAAATATTATGATAGAAGTTAAAGTTACAGCCCCGAAGTTATTCTATGATTTGCTAAGCATGGCAAAGCAGGATCCTAGAATTATTCTAGCTAACCAATAAATAGAGCTAGTTAGTCACATTTATCCCATAGGTACAATAATAGCTAATCAAATCAATAGGGCTATAACCAAGGATAAAGGCTTCCCTTTCCGGTGACATTATAAAAATAAAATGCACAATTGAAGTAAAGAATAGCTTCAAACATAGGAACAATATGCTCAAAGGTGTTGAGGAACCCGTGTGACTTGCCTTGCTGCTCCACACACCCCTCTGAACTCTCCTCGAGAAACTGCGACTCTTCTAGGACGTCGGTGACTAAAGGCAATAAATGAAAATAAGCAAAACAGTACATAAGCACACCTGAACAGTACAATATTATATTTTTAATGGGTAGATCTTGATTTTTAAAGAATTTTACAAGTTGAATCACCCCAAACGGAGTTCGGATGAATTAGTTATGAATTTTTGAAGTTTAAACTTTTAAATGCATATTCAAAAGAATTAAAGTGATTTATTGCGTCATATATGAATTAAATTAATTCAGGAAAAGAATTATAGCGTCATCAGAGAGAGAGAGAGATGAACCGTCGGCTGACAGGCGGGGCCCACCGGACAGAGAGAGGAGGGGCTCAAGTCCACGGTGAACCAAGCACACCGAGGTCCACGGGGTACTCCGATGGTGCGGATTTTATGAGATTTGATCGGACGGTCCAGATCGCTCGATGGATTTGATATGGATCGAAAGGCCGAGATTTGATCTAAACTCCGATGGGATGGCCCGAATTAACCCTAACTACGGCTCAGATCAGATCTAGACACGGGACGCCGTGGCTGACCGGGCGGCCGACACGACATCCATGTCAGCACGAGCAATGGCGGCGATGGCTGTGGCTCAGGGCCCTATAGTCGCCGGCGATCGGTGGCATGGCGGCGCGTGGCGAGGGCGGGAACGGGTAGAGGAGACTGAGGCGAAGCTCACTGTGGGTAGAATGGCGATGAACGGCAACGGGAGGCGCCGGCGGCGAGCTTCAAGCGGCGGTGGGCATCGGGTCCTCGATGGCGACGGTGCTCCGGTGATCCCTGGCGGCTTAGAGGTGATGGCCTAGCTTCCTTGTGCTCCAGCGGTGCTTACAGAGGCGGTGGCAAGTGCTACTAGCGGCTAAGGCGATTGCGGTGCACGACCGAGACTCGGCGGCGACGGCGGAGTGATCTCGGGGCATGGGGAGGTGGCTAGGGCTATCTAGGGCTGAAGCTTGAGCACGGAAAAGCTCCCAGGGGCCTCGGGCTTGCTATTTAAGGAGGGAGGAGGCGAAGTCCAGCTCGGGTTCGGCGAGATTGCGGCGGCGAAGGAATAGGGCTTCGGGTCCGAGTCAGGAAGCTCCCAATCTCCCACATCCGTACACGATTAGGCTCCGGGTTCTTGGGGATATGGCGGAGGAGGACGGGGGCAACATTTCCCCCCAACCAATTGGAGCAGATCGTGGCCAAAATGATCGAGTTGCGGCGGGATTCGCGGCGGCGGAGTCAGGGATGAACAGGACTCCCGTCCAAAGGTTGGGGACGGAGCTGATAGGTGGGCCTCACCTGTCAGCAGGCATTCGCAAGGAAACGGCCACCAGGCCGGTTGGGTCGAGGCACAGCGTGGGAGAGAGAAAGAGAGGGCAGGCCAACCGGGGCTGGGGGGGCGGGAACCGGAGCGGGCTGAAAGCGGCGTAGGAGTAGGGAATGGATTTTATTTTCTTTTTCTTTTATTTAATTGCTGTGTGACTTATTTAATTCACCAAAAATACTTCCCTTAATCAAATAAATCCCAAAAAATTCTAGGACATAGATAATTAAGCATAGTATTTTACAAAGTTATATCCTGGCCCATTTTATTGTGGTTTTTTCTCTGATTTTATTTATTAACACTCCTTGAGGATTTTATATTGATTCCTAAAATTCCTTTTTCACAATATATTTATATGGGATATATTTTCAGGGTGTTACAGCCAGCATGCCTTCGGAAAGGTTAGGAGATAGTGGAACTCGCACCCATTCTAAAATGGAGTGGGGTGATACTCAAGATGATGAGGAGGAACCCGAGTACAACTCTGATGCAAGAAGAAGCCCTTCGCCCCCTTAAGAAGCCCCTTTTAGTAGCACCTTAGTAGGAGATTACCCTAGAGCATTGTGTTAACAGTTGTGTGCTTAGGAGTTGCTTGTGTGTGTGGGGTTTAGTTAGCAGTTTATGTCAGAGGGTGGTGATGTAACTGCTTAAGTTAAGAGTTTCTTGTTGGTGTGAGTTTTAAACTACATAAATATTAATCATTCAGTTTAGATCAATATAAGTGAAAGTTTAAGCAATATGAATCCATCCTAAGGGCTCTTTCTTTTTCTCTTGTCTTTGTTCTACTGCTTACAGATGGTGAACACACGCAATGGTGGCAATCAGGATGGCACACTGGGAACAACAACGGCAGAGGTGCACCCAATGGACTGCCGCCTCGGGATGACAACCTCACCATTGCCCAAGTCCTGGCAAACCAAACTCACCTCATGAACATGATGTTCCAATAGATGCAAAATCAACAGAATCTGGGACATCAGCCAGTGCCTCCTCCTCCACCCTAGAACAAGCTTGTAGAGTTTTTGCGAGTGAGGCCTCCTACTTTCTCTAGTACAACTAATCCCGTGGAAGCTGGGGATTGGTTGCATGCCCTTCCGAAGAAACTGGACCTACTACAGTGCACGGACCAAGAGAAGGTCTCTTTTGCTTCACACTAGCTGCATGGCCTCGCGTCCAAATGGTGGGACCATTTTCACGCCAACAGAATTGATGGCCAGCCAATCACTTGGGCTAAGTTCGCCGCCGCCTTTAAGAAGACGCATATTCCTGTGGGAGTGGTGGCACTCAAGAAGCGTGAATTCCGGGCTTTGAAGCAAGGAAACCGATCGGTGACAGAGTTTTTGTACGAGTTCAATCGCCTAGCTTGCTATGCACCCGGGGACATCAGCACGGACTCGGAAAGGCAAGAGAAATTCCTAGATGGACTGAATGATGAACTTTCCATTCAGCTGATCTCCGGTGACTGTGCTGATGTCCAGAAGCTGGTAGACAAGGCCATTCGCCAAGAGGAAAGCATAACAGGATGGAGCAGAGAAAGCGCAAGATTGCCAGTTTCCATGTTCAACAATCCACCAGTCAGAGGTCGTGTATGGCGGGACCTCCTCAGACTCAGTAGGGAGGATCCTCTTCAGCACCTCACCTACAACACCAGTTCTACAACAACAATACTAGAGGCAATGTTGGGGCAAACCGTCCTCCTCCTCGGCCAGCTACTGCCCCAGCCCCAAACAAGCCAATCAAGGAGGCTAGAGGGAAAACATTGAACTGCTACAACTGTGGAGAACCAGGACATTACTCTTCCCAATGCCCAAAGCCCAAGCGTCTCAAGCCAGCCGCACTGGGACAAACCACCGATAACGTGGTCAAGGCCAGAGTGAACCACGTCACGATAGACGAAGCCCAGACTGCACCAGACGTCGTCCTAGGCACGTTTCTTGTTAACTTAGTTACTGCAACAGTCTTATTTGATTTGGGTGCTACACATTCCTTTATGTCAAGGGGTTTTGCATGGAAACATGGGTTTCAGATAGGGTAAGTTGGATAAGTCTGTCATGGTTAACACACTGGGGAATCAAATGCACACCACTCAGTTTAGTCCCTCCGTGACACTAGAGATTCAGGGCATCACTTTCCTGGCCAATTTGATTCTGATAAAATCGGAAGAGATAGATGTCATCCTAGGGATGGACTGGTTAACCCCGGCACAAGGGAATTATGAGTGCACCGTCATGTCTTTTGGATTGACGAATGCTCCTGCTTTCTTCATGAACTTGATGAACAAAGTGTTCATGGAGTACCTGGACAAGTTTGTGGTTGTTTTCATTGATGATATCCTCATCTATTCCAAGACTAAGGAAGAACATGAGCATCATCTTCGTATAGTTCTGGAGACCCTTCAGCAGCATCAGTTGTATGCCAAGTTTAGCAAAGTGAGTTTTGGCTTCCAGAGGTGAAGTTTCTAGGACATATCATCGCCGCCAGAGGAATAGCGGTAGACCCAACCAACATGGAGTCAGTGACCAAATGGAAGTAGCCGCAAATGGTTACGGAGATCCGAAGCATCTTAGGATTGGCGGGATACTACCGCCGGTACATAGAGAACTTCTCCAGAATTGCGAAGCCCATGACCCGTCTACTCTAGAAGGATGTGAAATTTTCGTGGACTCCAGAGTGTGAGCAGAGTTTTCAAGAGCAGAAGAAGAAGTTAGTATCTACACCTATGTGAATCATGCCAGATCCCAAGAAAGGACTCCAAGTTTTTTGTGATGCATCACTACAGGGTTTGGGATGTGTGCTGATGCAAGAAAGAAAAGTCGTGGCATATGCCTCGCAGCAGTTACAACCCCATGAGAACAATTTATCCTACCCATGATTTGGAACTCGCAGCCATAGTGCATGCCTTGAAGATCTAGAGACATTACCTCATCAGCAACCGCAGTGAGGTCTACACGAATCACAGGAGCCTAAAGTATATCTTCACCCAACCAGATCTGAACCTTAGACAACGGAGATGGTTGGAGCTGATCAAGGATTACGACATCGGAATCCATTATCATCCGGGAAAAGCCAATGTGGTGGCTGATGCCCTTAGTCGGAAGAGTTACTGCAATGCCATAGAAGGCCAACAGTTACCTTCGGAATTATGTGAGGAGTTCAAACAGTTAAATCTGGGACTAATCAGTCAAGGATACGTGGTAACTTTGGAAGCACAACCTACTCTGGTGGATCAAGCTCGAGAAGCTCAGAGCAACGACCTGGACATTATGGAGATCAAGAAGAACATAAAAAGGGGAAAGCTAGTGGATTTCTAGAAGATGAACAAGATACAGTATGGTTCGGAGAGCGGATCTGCGTACCGGACAAGGAGGAATTGAAGAAGCTAATCCTGGATCTCAGTACTCAATCCATCCTGGCAGCACCAAAATGTATCTAGACCTTAAGGAGAAATTTTGGTGGTCTAGCATGAGAAGGGAAATAGCTGAGTATGTGGCTGTTTGTGATGTGTGCCAACGTGTGAAGGCCGAGCATCAGAAGCTCGTAGGATTACTGCAACCCCTCAAGGTTCCAAAATGGAAGTGGGAAGAAGTAAGGATGGATTTCACCACCGGATTACCAAGGACCGCATCAGGATTCGACTCCATATGGGTAGTGGTGGACAGACTCACTAAAGTAGCCTATTTTATACTAGTTAAGACAGTCTACTCTAGGAGTAGTTTAGCAGAACTTTTGCATGGTGTGCCACGCAAGATAGTGTCCGATAGAGGAAGCCAGTTTACCTCTAAGTTTTGGCAGAAACTTTAGGAAGAGATGGGCACCCGGTTAAACTTTAGCACCGCCTATCACCCATAGACGGATGGTCAAACTGAGCGGGTCAATCAGATCCTAGAAGACATGTTGAGAGCTTGTGCCTTAGACTTCGGTGGAAGTTGGGACAAGAGTTTGCCATATGCAGAGTTTTCTTACAACAACAGTTATCAGGCAAGCCTTCAGATGGCCCCGTTTGAAGCACTATACGGAAGGAAGTGCCATACCCCTCTCCTTTGGGATCAAACTGGAGAACGGCAAGTATATGGAACTGACCTTCTGCGGGAAGCAGAAGAAAAAGTAAAAATTATACAAGAGCGCTTACGAGTAGCTCAGTCTCGTCAGAAGAATTATGCGGAAAATCGTATGAGAGGCCTCATTTTTGAGAAGGTGACTATGTGTACCTCCGAGTTACACCACTTCGAGGAGTTCATCGGTTTTAGACGAAAGGGAAATTGGCACCGCATTATGTGGGGCCATACAAGATATTGGGTCGACGAGGAGAAGTTGCTTATCAACTAAAGTTGCCTCCCACTTTGGCTGGGGTACACAATGTTTTCCATGTGTCCCAGTTGAAGAAGTGCCTATGAGTGTTGACCGAAGAAGCTGATCCGGAACAGATAGAAATACATGAAGACTTAACGTATGTCGAGAAGCCTATCTGTATCTTGGAGACCAGTGAGAGGAACACCCAGAACCGGGTGATAAGGTTTTGTACAGTACAGTGGAGCAATCACTCGAAAGAGGAAGCTACATGGGAACGTGAAGATGAATTAAAGTCCGCTCATCCGCACCTCTTCGCCTGATCTTCCGAATCTCGGGACAAGATTCTGTTTAAGGGGCAAGTTTGCAACACCCCGAAATTACCTAATTAAATAATTGTGTGGAAAAAAGGAATTTTAGAAATATATTTAAAAGCCTCAAGGAGTGGAAATAATAAAAACAAAGAAAAATCTTAACAAAAATGGGATTGGAAATAATTTTAGAAAATAATTTGCTTAATTATCTATCTCCTGGATTTTTCTGGGATTTATTTGAGCAAGGAAAGTATTTTTAATAATTGGAACAAGCATTTTAGTGATTAAATAAAAGAAAAACAACATAAAAACCCCTTCCTAGCAAAGCCCAGCCTCTCTCTCCCCCCTCGACCTCCCCGTGTGTGCAATCAGCCCAGTGGCGGCCCATCCCCTTTCACTTTCTTACTTTCGCTGATAGGTAGGCCCCACCTATTAGGTCGTCGTCTGACTCGGCACAGTGGCTGCTGCTGAATCCGCACTGAATCCCGTCTTCGCATGCAGCCGAATCCGAAGTTAGTTGAGGGGAAATTCTCCCCTTATCCCCCTCTACCTTTTCCCCCAAAAATCATGCGAGCTAACCCCCAGGAACACCGCCGATTTGAGCTCGTGGGGCTTCGGGTCTCCTAACCAAAAACCTAATCTGCTGCTGCGCAGTATCCGAGCTGATCTCGCCTCCCCTCCGCTATATATAACATCCCCCGGCGCCTCTCTCTCTCTTTCCGCCTCAAACCTAGCCCGTCCCAGCCTCTACTGCCCTAGCATCGTGAGTTCTCCGCTCCGCCGCCGCCGCCGAGATCCAGTCGAGCCTCGCCGTCACTTTAGCCCTCCTTATCACACGTCGCCGCCTTGGTTAGCTTCACCGAAACACATAGAAGCAAGGTCGCCGTCCCCCGACCATTGGAGATCGCCGGAACCTCATCGCCGCCGAGAACCCGAGGAGCTTCGCCGCCAAAAGCACGCCACCGGTCGCTCTCGTCACCAATCATCGTCGTTCCACTCACCATGAGAACCCCTGGGATCCCTTCTACCCATTTCTATCCCCGCCGCAAGCCACCGATCGTCGTCGACCATCGATTCCTGAGCCACCGCTGCCGCCGCCATCGCCGGATGCTGACGTGGCCGCCACGTTGATGCCAGATTAGTGCCATGTCAGCCTGTGTGCCCCATCCGATCGGGTTAAATCCTGGCCGTCGGATTGCTTTGTTTAGTCCTAGTCATCTGATCTAGGTTGGATTAGATCTAAGCCCTTTGATTCATCTCAAAACCCCAATCAATCTGGGCCATCCAATCTTACCTCTTTAAATCCTAGCCATTGGATCCTCTGTAGGCCCTCAGTAGACCCGGTCTACTGTGAACCAGAGACCTCCCTCTCTATGACCTTGGGCCCCTGGTGTCAGCCGCTTGTTGACTCAGCGCTAACGGCATAAATCCCTTTTCCTGAATTAAACTAAATGAAAAATGACATCATAAATCTGTAATTAATTTCTTTAACACATGAAATAAACATTAAATTTTAGAAATTCATAACTAATTCATCCAAACTCCATTTGGGGTGATTCAACTTACAAAATTCTTTAAAAATCAAGATCTACCCATTAAAAATATAATATTGTACTGTTAAAGTGTGCTTATGTATTGTTTTACTTATTTTTGTCTATTGCCTTTAGCCACCGATGTTTCGGAAGAGTCAGGATTTCCCGAGAAGAGTTTGGGAGCACTTGCAGGGCAGCAAGGCAAGTCACACAAATTCCTCAACCCCTTTAAGCATGTTGTACCTATGTTTTAAGCTATAATTTTCTTCAACTATGCATTTATTTTTATAATGTCATTTGGAAGTGAAACCTTTGTACTTGATTATGGCCTTGTTGATTTGATTACCTGTCATTGTACCTATGGGAGTAATGTGACTAGCTAGCTTTAATTATTGGTTAGCTAGGGTAATTCTAGGATCTTGCTTAGCCTCACATAGAAACTGTAGTATAACATATGGGCAATCACTTAAACCCTGATTACAATGTCCAGTTCACATGAAATAATGATTTAGTTCACGATTGTGGTTGTGGGAGGTTAACTTAATGGTCCACTAAAACTTGACTAAATGGTTTGTGAGCACTAGGACTGTGACTGTTGCTAGAGGTGCTCATGACACTTAAGGACTGGTTCGCGAGCTATCTTTGCGAAGCAATACCCATACTAACCACAAGCTTGCATTGGTAATGGCGGAATTTGAAGTGTGACGAGTTCAATAGGAGACACTAGGGCAGGTTTGTAGCTGATATAAATCCACACATGGCAGTTGTCAATAAGTCCTTGAGTTTGGGCGTCGAGTGGTCTCATGGGAAGGCACTTGATCACCCCTACCGGAGACTGGAGGCTTGGTGGGAGGCTCTCCTATTGTGCGAGTTGCATGGATGATTCTGTCACAACTCCTTTCCGAGGTACCATGGTGGTATTGAGGCGCACAGTGATGTGTTGTGGAGTTGTGTCTTGTGGGTAAATTGGTACACATCTGGCTAGAGTAAAACTGTTCGAATAGCCGTGCCCGCGGTTACTGGGTGGCCTAGCAATGTTTTTCATAATTAGTCCCACACTATCTTAATTGAATAATGAATGGTGGAATATGGTTAGCTCCAGGTTGGAGTGGTTGGGCCTATACCGTTTTGGTGAGCGGTATAGTGTTGGCTAATATTGTTTAATGATTCATGTTTTATTACTCTCTTAAATATTTTATTAAATGTTGTTTATGCAACTTGATCCATATTATGCCATTCTTTGGATATCCTGTGCACTTGCATATTTCCTGTGTGGCTTACGGAGTATTTTATGTACTCACCTTGCAATCAACAATCATCATCAGAGGAGTACTACAGCGAGGAAGATTTCTTGGAGGACTAAGCGGGAGCCTGATCAAGTGCGTGTGGAGTGGGAATCGTCACGTCGTCCGTAGTTTCTTTTCGCTGCTTAGACTTTATTATTTTGAGAGGTGCCATTCGCCTCTGTAATAAATACAATCGTTATGTTAACAATAACTTTGCTATCAACTTTGTCATGTGTGCCTCAGTTGATTCTTGGACGTGGATTTACACACAATAAAGCACCTAAATTTTGGGTGGAAATTCTGGGTGTGAGATCAATCGGTAAGCCCCCGAGTGTGTCACCTCAGCAATAATGAACGTCCCCTCCGATAAGTGAGATAATTTATGCCTATTTTTGGTGGTTGGAATTTTTCTTAATACGAGATCTCCCACTGAAAAGGCGTGGCCACGGACATTACGACTGTGATAAGGACTTAGGCCTTGAAGGTATCTTGCCGACTGGATTGTTGCGATGTCCCTAGCTTCCTCCAACAGATCGAGCTCGACCAGTCGGTCTTCATTTGATTTTTCCTTTGAGTGGGCCTGGACTCACGAAGAGCCGAACTCCAACTCAGTTGGTAACACGGCCTCAGCACCATAGACTAGGAAGAAAGGGGATTGCCCTGTTGCCCGACTGACCGTGGTTCGTAGAGACTAGATTGATGGGAGTTCTTGCACCCACCACCTAGAGTATGGTCGTAGTCGGTCGAACACCCTAGCTTTGATACCTTGTAAGACCATGCCGTTTGTGCGCTCAACCTACCCATTGCTCTGTGGGTGAGCCACAGAAGCATAACAGATCTTGATGCCAAATTCATCACAGAAATTTTAAAAATGCCGCTAGTGAACTAAGTGCCATTGTGCGTTATGATGCAATTGGGGACTCCAAACTTGTAAATAATACCCATGATGAAGTCTTTTGCCCTAGACGTAGTGATGGTAGCAACTGGTTTTGCCTCAATCCACTTTGTGAATTTTTCCATCGCGACAAACAAGTGTGTGAACCCTCCTGGCACTTTCTTGAAAGGCCCGACCATGTCATGCCCCCAAACTGCAAAGAGCCAAGATATTGGAATTGTCTACAACTCCTGAGCTGTTAAATGTGTTTGCCGAGCGAAAAATTGGCATCCCTCGCATGTCCAAACTATGTCTTTGGTATCGGTAACCACAGTTAGCTAGAAGAAAAGCTGTTTCGACTAATGTCCTTGATGCAGCATTGTTGCCACAGATGCCCAAGTGGATCGATTGCAGTATTTGCTTGCCCTCCTCAGGTGTGACACAGCGCATGAGGACTCCGGATGCGCTTCGATGAAAAAGTTCTTCTCCGACTACGATAAAGCTCTTGCTTTGGCATCTGACTTGTTCAGCTTTGTTGCGTTCTTCTAGGAGCTTGTCTTCCAATAAGAATTGGATTATTGGAGTCCACTAGTCTTGGGAAACAATGAGCACCTCCTTTGATTCTGGTTCTGGCTTAGCCCCCGACGGGTGGTGGTCGAGTTTTCTCTGGACTAATGGCTCTAGTAACTGCTTAAGAAAAACTCCAGTCGAGACCACCTGATGCTTGTATCCCATGTTTGCTAGTTCGTCTGCGGCTTCATTGTATTGGCACAAAACATGAGTGATTTCTAGTCCGCCAAACTTGTTCTGCAACTTCCGCACTTCCTGGCAGTATGCCGCCATGTTGTCGTCCAGGCATGTCCAGTTCTTCATGACTTGGTTCACCACTAGTTGGGAATCCCAGGGAACCACCAATCTTCGGATATCGAGCGAAATGGCAATACGGAGCCCATGGATGAGTGTTTCGTACTCGGCGACATTGTGGGATGCTGGAAAGTGTATTTGAAGGACATATTTGAGTTTTTCTCCTGTTGGTGATGTGAGAACGACACCAGCTCCTACTCCGCCGATCTGTAGAGAACCATCGAAGTACATTGTCTAGTACCCAAACTTATCCGCAGGTGTAGCAACAGAACTTCTGTCTACTCAATCACGAAATCAGTGAGTGGTTGAGATTTTATTGCTGTCCGTGGTTGGAAAATAATGTCAAACACCATCAACTCGAGTGCTCATTTAGTGATTCTGCCAGTGGCTTCACGGTTGTGTAGAACATCCCAGAGTGGAAATGAAGTGACAACTGTAACATGGTGAGATTGGAAATAGTGTACCAGTTTCTAGACAATGATGAGTACTCCATAGAGGAGCTTTTGTACGGGTAGCACATTTTTTATTCACCTAGGACTTCACTGACGAAGTACACCAGTCGATGTACGTTTTGGATATGTCTTGGCTCTTCACACTCGATGACCAAAACCGTGCTGACTACCTGAATAGTTGCTACCTGAGTAGTGATTCCTGTGGCATTGGAGATGCCAACACGGGTGGTGATGTGAGAAATTTCTTGAAGTATTCAAAGGCTTGTTGGGCTTCAATGTCTATTAAAAATTGTCAGCTTTCTTTAATAACTTGAAGAAGGGCATCCCCCTTCACCAAGTCGGGAAACAAATCACTTGAAGAAGGACATCCTACGTTCACCAAGTTGGGAAACAAATCTACTGAGTGTTGCCATGCAGCCAGTCAGTTTTTGCACGTCCTTCTGGCTAGTTGGGGGAGCCATGTTCATAATTGTGTTGATCTTCTCTGGGTTCGCCTCTATGCCACGGTGTGATACGACGAAACCGAGTAGTTTTCCTGAGGGTACTCCGAAGGCGCACTTTTCCGAGTTGAGCTTCATCTCGATCTTCGAAGGCTTTGAAATGGCTCTTCTAAGTCGGCGAAGAGGTTACCTTTGAACTTGGTCTTGATTACCATGTCATCGACATATGTCTCCACGTTGCACCCGAGTTGAGTGTGAAGACACTGCTGGACGGCATGTTGATACGTTGTGCTAGCGTTTTTCAACTCGAACGGCATAGTGACATAGCAATATGCTCCAAACGGCGTGATAAAGGAGGTCTTCAGGCAATCCTCCTCCTTAAATCTTCTCTGATGGTATCCGAGTAGCAGTCGAGAAAGCTGAGTAACTCGCATCTCACAGTCAAACCGACCACCTGATCTATCCTAGGTAGACTAAATGGGTCTTTGGGACACGGCTTGTTTAAGTCGGTGTAGTCTTGTGCGAATCGACATAGTCGTTGTTTGACAGGTTTGGCATCTTGTTTGATGTTGAGGGAATGCTCGATCATCTCCCTTAGTACACCAGTCATGTCAGAAGGCTAGAGCCACCCACCGAACCATCTGTCTCCGGCAGGAGCTGATCAGGCTCCCAATAGGGAGACGGCCCAGCGCACGGGACATGGACTTATTGAAGACTGCCACAACACACCATGGGGCCTCCGGTTGAACGGATCACACTTCAGTTCCCACCATTACCCATTCTAGCTTGTGGTTAGTACGGGTATTGCTTCGCAAAAAGTAGTCCGCGAACCGGTCCTTAAGTGTCATGAGCACCACTAGCATCAACCACAATCCTAGTGCTCACAACCGATCATTTAATCAAGTTTTAGTTGTTCATTAAATTAATCTCGCATGATGTCACACCCAGAAATTTAGCCAATTTCCAGACTATTTTGTGTATTAAAATCCCTGTCCAGAAATCAAGCCAGGGTACACAAAATCACAAATCAATAAACGGATCCAAACGTAAATAAAGCGTAAATACTTACGAAAGAGGCACTTAGTCCTCACACGGAAGACACAACCCCGCACATGTCTCCATGTGCACATAACCCACGGTAAAGGGGTTGTGACAGATTCACGCAACCTCGCCCTAACCATCCACACCACGCTGAGGTTGCACTTGCCGATAGGACACCCCAAATCGGCCAAGCTACCCCCCTTGCGCCACAATAGATCCGGAAACCGATCAACCCAACCCCAGGCCGACCCAACTCCATCACGCCCATCCTCACCATTGGTGCCTAGGAGAGGGAAAAGAGACGCTACAAGCCCAGCCGTTGCCCACGCTGGCTTGTGGTTGTACGGAAATCTGCTTAAGGGGTTCCCGCGAACCAGTCCTTAACTGCCATAGGCGCGACCAGCAAGACCATGCACCCACAGCCCACCATTAGATCATATTTTAGTTGATTAGTTACGACCAATTCTATGGTCAAACATCTCGAGCACGCGGCTCATCAGGTTGCCAAATATAGAAAGTGTGATTATCCCTTCGGTGGTCTAGTGGTACTAAGCATGGCTAAGCAGGTCCTATCTCTAGCCAAGTCATCCAATGAGACCTAAGCTAGTTAGATTATCACCCAAGGTTATCAAGGAATGGATAACAAATAAACAGGGTCTCAAGCAAGCGGATAGGTTGTCCCATATTTCATGTAATTGGCAAAACATGCAATTTATTTATAAATCGTAAAATGTTTCACAAAGTAGGTTCAACATGCTCAGGGATGAATGTGTGACTTGCCTTGCAACAAAACGTCTTCGAGTAAAGCATGAATTTAGGAAGAAGAACGGGTTGAATCAGAGTTCGGACGGAAAAGATATGGCTTCTGGAATATCGAATTCAGAATAAATCCGAAAAGAATTAGAAAAGAATATTCTCTGGAATATTCTCTTGGGATTAAATTAAAAGAATTATTTTTGGCACTAGAGAAAGAGTTGGACGCGAGCATGAGAGGAAGAGGGCCCGGGAATGGTGGTGTCGTGGGGTCGTGCGGCGCGAGGTTGGCGGCCATGGTGGTTGCACGGCCGGAGGCCGGGGCGGCATGGGAGCATGGTAGTGCGGGCCAGGGCTGAGGCGGCGAAGGCCGGGCGAGCTCGGCGCGGGACGTGGGGAGCTGCAGGGGCAAGAGTAGGGGTAGGCCCAAGAGAGAGAGAAGCAGAGAAGAAGAAGATGAACAGGAGGGAGGAAACCAGAAAGAAGGAGAGAAAAAATAAAAGGGGAAAGGGAAAATTGGAAGGAAAAGAAAAGAGAAAAGAGGAAGAAAAGGTGGGGATTTTTCTGAAAATTCTCCAAATTTAGAATTTAAATTTTAGAATTTCAAGAAGTATTAGGAATATCGGAAATTGGCAAATTGTTCCGAATTTGGAGGGTCGCGAACGTTGGCGTATATATATATATATATATATGGAAAGTCGAAAACGTCGAAACACTTTTGGAAATCGAAATATTTCTTTGGAATCGAGGAGATTCAACGGAATTTTTGGAACCCTCCAAGTATAAGAATATTTTGAAAATTTCTAGAATATTGGAAGGAGTTAGCAGGAATATTCTGAAATCAGGAAAAATTGGAAATATTTATGAAATCAGGAACTTGGGGAAAAATGGAGGGTATTTTGTGTCGATCGAGAAATTAGGATATTCGAGGAATATATTTCATGGTGTTCGATAAACAGAATAAATGAACTTCCAAATTATCGGGAATATTTTGGGAGTCGAGAACGAGGGAATAGTTTAGGAAACATGCGATTGCTTGAAATATCGGTATATTTTGAGAATCGGAACGTCGAGGAGGTTTTAGGGTTCTGGGAGCGACACGAAACCCTAGAAGAAAAGGGAGTCAGAGTTCACGATAAATGGGGGACTTCAAAGGACTGAACCGGAACGACCCGAACACGGGAGAAGACAGGGATTTTCTTATAGATTTATCTAATTATAGGAATGATCTTTGTCCCATTAAAATTAATTCTGGAGCTTCAAAAATTTTGAGAAAATTTTAGAGAGCTTATTAATTCATAGGGAATTTACCAGAAGTAAATGCCACCATGAAAAATGAAGAATGTAATATTATAAATTCCTAAATGCTTAAAATATTCTGACAAAACCCCAGGAATATAAAAGCGTCCAAGCATTTATTTAAAATTTTCAACTTGGGATTTTTAATATTGGAAATTTCAAAATTTTATCCAAACACTTTTACAGACAAAATTTTCCAGTGTATTCTTATATTTCCATTTACCCAAAAATAATTTTTAAATAGACCGATTTTTAGTACCTGACACACGACCACCTTCGTGTACTGAATCATCATTTCATGTCAATCTGATAATATAATCAATATTTATTTGATAGCCGAAAAGTTATACTATAGTTTCTAAGCATGGCTAAGCAGGGTCCTAGAATTGCTCTAGCTAACAAATAATTAAATCTAGCTAATCACATTTATCCCATTGGTACAATAACAAGTAATCAAAGCAATAGGCCTATAAACAAAGATCAGGATTTTCCCTCTCGATGACATTGTAAAATAAATGCATATTTGAAGGAAAACATAGCTTTAAACCATAGGTACAACATTCTCAAAGGTGTTTAGGATCTGTGTGACTTGCCTTATTGCTCTTTGAAAGCTTCAGAACTCTCTTCGTAGAATCCTGACTCTTCCGGAACGTCGGTGACTAAAGGCAGTAGACAAAAAGAGAAAAAAGTATATAAGCACGTATCAATAGTACAACATTGTATTTTTAATGGATAGATCTTGATTTTTAAAGAATTATGAAAGTTGAATCACCCCAAACGGAGTTAGGATGAATTAGTTACGAATTATAGAAGTTTTAACCCTTTTAAGCCTATTAAAAAGATTAAACCGATTTATTGCATCATTTCATATTTATTTTCATATTGGAAAAAGAGATTATGACGTCAGCCTTGGATCAGGGGCGGCTGACCACCGGGTCCCACAAGTCAGAGAGAGAAGGGGCTTGGTCCACGGTAGACCGAGTCCACTGAGTTTGTTCTCCACTTTGTGAATTTATCCACTGCGACGAACAAGTGTGTGAACCCTCCTAGCACTTTTTTGAATGGCCCGACCATGTCGAGCCCCCAAACTGCAAAGGGCCAAGAGATTGGAATTGTTTGAAGTTCTTGACCTGGAAGATGTGTTAGTCTTGTATAGAATTGGCATCCCTTGCATAAGTCTTTAGCATCTGTTACTGCAGTCAGTCAGAAAAAACCCTCCCTGTAAGCCTTTCTGAGTAACTCCTGGATGCAGCATGGTTGCCATAGATACCCGAGTGGATCGATTGCAGAATCTGCATGCCCTCCTCGGGTGTGACGTAGCGCATGAGGACCCCAGATGCGCTTCTGCGGTACAGGTCTTCTTCGACTACAAGGAAACATTTGCTTCATCGCTTGATCCGTTTGGCTTCACTGCATTTTTCTGGGAGTTCGTCGTCCAAGAGGAATTTGAGAACTGGAGTCCGCTAATCTTGAGAGATGATTAGTACTTCATTTATTGCCGGGGTAGGTTCAGTCCCTGACTGTTCAAGCACTGGTTTCTTCTTGACTGATGGCTCTAGTAGTTGTTCAACAAAAATCCCAGTGGGACCACATCTCATTTGGATCCCATGTTGGCCAATTCATCTGCATCATCGTTGTATTGTCGTAATACATGAGTTATCTCTAGCCCGTCGAACTTGTTTTTCAACTTTCTGACCTCCTGACAATATGTCGCCATAGTATCGTCGAGACATATCCAGTCTTTCATGACTTGGCTAACCACAAGTTGAGAATGCCCGCGCACAACAAGTCGACGGATGCCGACTGATATGGCAATGCGGAGCCCGTGGATGAGTGCTTCGTACTCGGTGACATTGTGGGAAGCCGGAAAGTGAATCTGGAGGACATACTTGAGTTTTTCGCCAGTGGGTGATGTCAACACGACACCAGCCCCCGCGCCACCGATCCGTAGAGAACCGTCGAAGTACATTATCCAGTACTCAAACTTGTCCGTGGTTGTAGTCATCTAAACTTCTGTCCACTCGGCCACAAAGTCGGCTAGAGCTTGAGAATTTGATTGCTGTCCATGGTGGAAAAATGATGTCAAACGCCATCAACTCGAGTGCCCATTTAGTGATTTTGCCAGTGGCCTCGCGATTGTATAGGACGTCCTCGAGTGGATACAATGTGACAATAGTGACTTGATGCGACTGAAAATAGTGCACCAACTTCCGGACAGTGATGAATAGGCCATATAACAGCTTCTGGACTTGAGGATATCTCATCTTGGAGTCGGCTAGGACCTTGCTGACAAAATAGACTGGTTGTTGAATTTTCTGTATATGACCTGGCTCCGATCGCTCGACTACCAGCACCATGCTAACTACCTGCGTGGTTACCATCAAGTAAAACATTAGTGGTTCCTGGGGCATAGGTGACGCCAACATTGGTGGTGATGTGAGAAATTTTTGGAAATCTTCAAAGCCTTGCTGGGCTTCGGGTGTCCCGTTCACCAAGTCGGGAGATGAATCGATTGAGTGCCGCCATGCAGCCTGTCAGCTTCTGAACGTCCTTTTGGCTAGCTGGGGGTTCCATGTTCATGATAGCGTTGATTTTCTTTGGATTTGCCTCGATGCCTTGATGTGATACTGATGAGGACATCCCTTCCGTGGATACAACTCATCCACAACAAGGATCACTTACTCGAGCTCATGCTCGTCAACTTAATTACTAGGTGAATTCATTTCTAGGTTCATATATTATTGAGAATAGTCCACTACCTAATGCAAATGATTTAATTGTGATTAGGAATCTGGGAAAGGATGAAGGAAAGGGACTAAGTCAAGCAAGAATTCGAGTTGGACTCGTTCTGGAATTAGATTCGAACTGCTGCGATAGTACCAAGTTCAAATGGGCATAACTTCCTCATACGGACTCCGTTTGGGATGTTCTTGTACTTCATGGAAAGCTTATGAAGTTTACTTTCCAACGGATCCAACCTCATCTTCAAATTCCATCTGAGCTGGCCGCAATCATCAAAACAATCCATATTAGTTCCTGAGTTCGAGTTAAAAGGGTGCTGCGCCATCCCCACTTGGGCCCATGGGCCTTGTAACTCTAGGGCGTGCATGTGGGATGCCCCCCTGGTTGTCTCCCTATTTAGGAACCACTGCCTCCCTTGCTAGGCTTGAGATTTCATTGAGTTTAGGTTTAGCCATTGTGTAAACTTCTGTTCTTTAGTTGTGTCGAACAACCACCTGTCAAGACAGTTTCGGAATCCCAACCTTGTTTTCACCATACAACCTATGCTTCATTCATATTCGTAATATTAGATTGCCTATGTCCTATTCTTGCTAGTTCTTCGATTGCTTGCAGGGATTGAACTTTGTGTTCAGGTTGATCGTGCCTCCAGCGAGGTCAATAACATCTCGGAATTGGTTCAGCGATTGCTAAGGCGCAAGTGACGTCGTGCGTTTGTAGTCAGATTGCCAGGGTCATCTCCACCAACAAATCGATAGTTATCAGTCTCATCGAAAGATCGGGCACCTCGTCTCCATCAGATACGATGAAGCCGAGTAGCTTTCCGGACGGTACACCGAAGGTGCACTTTTCCGGATTCAACTTCATCTTGAATCCCCGAAGGCTTTGGAAAGTTTCTTCCAAGTCGGCGATGAGGTCTTGCTTGGACTTTGTCTTGATCACCATGTCATCGACATACACCTCCACGTTGCGCCCGAGTTGAGTATGTGAACACTGCTGAATTGCTTGTTGATACGTTGCTCTAATGTTTTCCAACCCGAACGGCATAGTGACATAGCAGTATGCTCCAAACGGCGTGATGAAAGAAGTCTTCAGGCAATCTTCCTCCTTCAGGCTGATTTGGTGATATCCCGAGTAACAGTCGAGAAAGCTGAAAAGTTCGCACCCCGCAGTTGAATCCACCACCTGATCTATTCTAAATAGACCAAATAGATCTTTGGGGCACGCCTTGTTTAAGTCGGTGTAGTCGACGCACATGCGCCATTTACCGTTCTTCTTTTAGACCAAGATTGGGTTTGCCAGCCAATCCAGATGGTAGACCTCTTTGATGAACCCGGCTACAAGGAGCTTGGTTATCTCCTCCTGAATGGCATCTTTGTGGTCTTGTGCGAAGCGCCGTAGCCGTTGTTTGACTGGCTTAGCGTTCGGCTTGACATTGAGGGAATGCTCGATCACCTTCCTTGGTACACCAGGCATGTCGGAAGGTTTCCAAGAAAAGATATCCCTGTTCGCCTGGAGGAAGGTGACGAGCGCGTCTTCCTATTTGAGGTCGAGTCCAGTCCCGACAAGAGTAGTTTTGGAGGGATCGGAAGGGTAGTCCGCTAAAATTCCTGACTTGGCTGCTTTTTTGGTCCGAACATGATCGTACTCACATGCAGTTGTAGCGGCTAGCAGAATGTGTTGCGCCCGACTACCGCTTCTTGAGATTGAGCCAGCTCGCAGTTCTCCTTATCGCAGGTGAAGGCTTGCTTGACATCGCTGCGAAGAGAAAGCACTCCGGCTGGTCCTGGCATCTTGAACATCATGTAGCTATAATGTGGCACTGCCATGAACTTGGCTAGCACTGACCGTCTGAGTATCGCGTGGTACACTGTCTCGAAGTCGGCAACCTCGAAACAGATATTCTTAGTGTGGTAGTTATCCCGTGTGCCAAAAGTAACTGGCAGAGTTATCTATCCAAGTGGAGTAGAAGACAGGCCGGGGATTACCCCGTGGAAGGGCGCTATACTCGGCCGTAGCTCTAAATGAGGAATCTTCATCCCATCCAGCGTCTTGGCGAACAGAATGTTGAGAGCATTGCCTTCATCAATGAGAACCTTCTTCAGTTTGATGCTCCTGATGACCGGGTCCAAGACGAGTGGATAGCGTCCTAGATGAGTAACCCGATTGGGATGATCTGCATGGTCAATTGTGATTGCCATTCTATCCAGCACAAGTACTAGGGGGCATCTGCAGAGCCGAGTTGACTTCGCATGTTGTAAGCTTCTGCTTCCTCTAGGACTCGTATGCAGTCGGCCCTCCGAAGATGTGGTTGAGCTTAACCTAGGGATCTTGGTAATCGCCGGCTATGCCAGTATCTGGCTTGTCCCTGTCTTTATCGGCGCCAGATGTTGAAGCCTGCTTGGAAGCAAACTTCTTGATCATGAAGCAGTCCTTAGCCTTGTGCTTGCCCTTTGGATGAAAGGGGCATGGCCCGTTCATCACATTTTGGTATTCGTTATTCCTCAGGGGTGACGGCCGAGTACGCTCCACGGTAGCCACCACGTTATCTGACTTCTGCTTGCGGTTACTGGAATTGTTCTATGTTGGCTCGTCATTGTCTTTCTTGTCCTTCTGGCAGGGCTCTTTTTTGTTGTCGAGAGCCTGAGCGACCGCGTCGGCCGAGTCATCGTACTTGTTTGCCATATCAAAAAGAGCCTTAATAGAAGCGGGAGGTTTCGAGTGAACTTGGCAATGAACAGGACATCTTTGACTCCCTTGCAGAAGGCGGCGATGACGGCCTCGTCCTTGATCATTGGGACCAAATTCCGCTTCACAAAAAACCTCTTGATGAACTCACGAAGAGACTCATTCTTGTTTTGGTGCAACTGATAGAGATCGTGCTCAGAAGATGGCCTCTCGTAAGTTCCCTGGAAGTTGGCGATAAAGCGTTCCCGGAGTTCTCCCCAGGAGCCGAGTGGGCTAGAGCGACTGGGAGGTAGTTAGCCATGGCCTTGTGATCTCCTCCAGCTACTCGGATCGCCAGAGTGTAGACCATGAGCCAGGACTCAGGATTGGTCTTCCCGTCGTACTTCTTGATTCTCGTCGGCTTAAAACTAGACGGCCAGTTGACCTGTTGCAGCTCCTGGGTGAAGGCCCCCTAATTTCGGAGTTTGTTATCGAACTTCGAAATTCTTCTGTTTGGGCTTCAGATTCCTTTCATACCAAGGCGGCCCAAGGTAGCCTATTTTTCCTTAAATGTTTGAAACAGTGCCAATGGCCTCGATTCCCGCCCGATCATCAGACCTCTATAAACCGCTTCGCCTTCCTAGCCTCTTTTCTTTACGCTTTCACATCACTAGAGTCCTTTCCACTTCCTCCAAGACCTCGACGAACTCCGGCGAATCCAGGCGCCATACCCGCTTAGTCCTCTTGTGACAATGATCGGCTTCCTTGTAGTCCCGCCGTTGCTCTTCCTGTTGTTCTCTATCCCGTAGCCGCTGTGCCCTTCTTTTCTGATTTTTCGTAAATATTCCACTAGGACACCACTGAGGGTTTTGGATTTCTTTTTCATGTACTTCCTCTTCATCATTTTCTTCAAAGAATTCTTCGTGGATCGGCCCTACTCGGCTATGTACCGATGCTCTTTTCCCAGGCAGCCGATCCTGCGAAAACCTTTCCTACTGATCATGCCGATATCCCATATTACTGCACTCAGGGCAATCTTGAATTGTCGGCAATCTCATACCCTGATCCCAACAGAACCTGAAAAATGGGCAATCCCAATGCGGATTATATCTTTCACTGTCTGGCTCAATCCACCGTTCTTCATGGCTTGAATATTTTTCTATCAGGTCCGATGAAGTAATTCTTGTCCGCTTACCCCAACGCCTTCCTCCATCGGCCTGATCCCTTCATGATCCTGCATAAACCATATTCACAGGGAACGGATGTCCATCTATTTTCATCGGCTTTTTGTCTTCAAATTTGATCCTCCCCTATTCAACAGCCGATTGAATTTGTTGCAGAAAAACTTTGCACTCATTAGTGTGGTGCGATATCGTGTTGTGCCACTTGCAATATCTTTTCTTCTTTAGTTCTTCGGCTGACGGAATTATATGATTTGGCGGAAGTTGTATCTATTTGTCCTACAGTAATAGATCAAATATTTTATCAGCCTTATTAATGTCAAAATCATAATGTTCCTCCTTGCCGATATCCTTGACCCACGGGCATGATACTGATTTCTTATTTCTAGCCCACTCCACCAATCCGACTTCAGCATCGAATTCTTCACCATCTGAGTCCAATGAATAAACCTGTACCTGAGCAACCCTTCTTTGAAATTTATCCTTTTTTGCCTCTCGAAATCGGCTTTCATGAGCCGATATCTTCTGCACCAGGTGCGCCAAGGACTCGAACTCCTGTGATGAAAATCTCCCTTTGATTGGCGCAAAGAGACCCTGAAAAGTCAAGTCGGCTAGATGTCCGTCACTCAGATTCAAGCTGTAACACCAGTTTCTAACGTCCCAAAACCTCTGGACATATTCCGACACTGTTTCGTCTGGTCTCTGCCTAACCGATGTTAAATCTGTCAGTCTCATCTCATGGATTCCAGCAAAGAAGTATTTATGAAACTGTTTTTCTAGATTGGCCCATCCCCGAACTGAATTCAGCGGTAATGAGGAGAACCATGTAAAGGCCGATCCAGACAATGACAAGGGGAAAAACCTAACTCTTAGAGCCTCCTCAGCCGATGCTTCTCCACATTGTGCCAAGGATCGGCGTGATATGCTCTACTGTGACATACTATCCTGCCCTTGAGAACATAGAAAACTATTGCACGCGTGATGTGATATATCTACTTGGCCTATGAGATTCAAACCTAACTGATGTAGCCATAGACAGAGCAGATATATCGTGGTAAGCCGACTACCGTAGGCCGACTAGAATATCGGACCTAACCGAGGAAGTCCTAGTTGATACGGTAGTCGGGGTAACGAGACTTACCCTCTCGCAGGAGGTCGAACTTAACCGATGCAGCCCGGCTCGAGAAGCAGGAACCTATTGAATAGGGTGGCGATGCGCCGAAGTTTGTATTGATCTGATTTATGATTTACATGGTCCCCAGGCATACGTATTTATACCCCGAGTTGATACAGTCCTGATCGGATACGAAACAGGAGTTTCCTAACTATAAAAAGAAAAATAACAAGCCCTGATCGGACACGAGATCAGGTTTCCTAAAAATTATTATCTCTACCTAATTTATAGATAAGATACTAACTGCCTCTCCATGGTCTTCACGATCCCTTCTTGAATTCGGCTTCTTCTGGATTTAATTCCTGCCAGTTAACCGTGATTTTTCCTTAACCGAATCCAATAAAGACCCGTACCAAATTTTGCCGTTAACACATGTCCCCCAATTTCGAAGTTTGTTATCGAACTTCGAAATTCTTCTATTTGGGCTTCAGATTCCTTTCATACCGAGACGGCCCAAGGTAGCCCATTTTTTCTTAAATGTTTGAAATAGTGCCAATAGCCTCGATTCCCGCCCGATCATCATACCTCTATAAACCGCTTCGCCTTCCTAGCCTCTTTTCTTTACGCTTTCACATCACCAGAATCCTTTCCACTTCCTCCAAGACCTCGACGAACTCCGGCAAATCCAGGCGCATCGCTGCGGTTCTCTTCATGAACCTCCGATCTTCGCTCATCTCCTTCTTTCATAATGGCCTCCGCAAACGCCGTCCCAGAGGTAATCTCCTTGTTTAATCACCCTCTATGTCTTGCAACTTGGATTGGATCTGCCGTAATCTTATTCTGTTCTTCACGTTCTTGTTTACTGTAGCACCTTAGAGACCAGATTTTGATTCCAGCCGCCGATTACCCAAACTTCTTCTACCATGGTCCCATGGGTAGTGAAGATCCTACAGGTTTCATCAACGCCGAAACTCAACGCATCCCTTTCAAGAACTCCGCCATGCTAGTCAGCGATTGGAGCAACAGTTTCAGGTCATGGCCTAGCAAGCTTCCAGGGTGGAGGAACTGGTATAACAGAGTATTGGCTGCCAAGATAACTCTTTGGGATGAAGCAGACGTCGGCCACTGCATCAATCTCTCGCTGGCTGAGATAGAGAGGAACAAACCTTTGCTTGCATCGGCCTCATACTTCTGGTCAGACGCCCTCAATGCCTACCTATTTGGACATGGGCCAATGACCCCAACTTTGATAGATGTAACCATGCTTATCTGCCTCAACACAACAAGTTACATCAATCCCTTCAATCTCCAATTCAACCCTACTCATCGGCTTCAAGCAAAGAACATCGGCGGTTGGTCCAAGTACATATCAATCCATAACAAAGGGACTGGACCAGTCGATGATCGGGAACACGTCGCTTTCTTGAACCTGTGGTTAGAACGGTTCGTCTTCGGCGGTGCAATCCTTGGTCCAACAACCAATATGCAATGTCTGGCAGAATGTTTGGCTGATTGGAAACAAGTTCCCTTGGGGCAATATCTTCTTGGCGCCACTTATCAACTACTGCATCAAGTGGCAGTCAAGCTATCGGCCAGCCAGCCAGTTGGCCATATCGGAGGCCCTTGGTGGTTCGTGCAGTTATGGCTCAACGTGTACACATCCAAGGCAATTCTCGATACCTCCTTCCTCAATCAATCTTTTCTAGCCGATCACTCAGAGGAACAAGCACCCACCTATCGCCGATGCATCTCAATGGGCGAAGCTCATCGGCTCTTCCTAGCGGTAAAATGACTCCCGTCGGACTCGGCCAATGGTTCAAAGGCCTTTATTATGGCTTTACCAAGGATGCCACATTGTGGTTCGCATATGATGATGCATCATCATTTGAGATGCCCTCCAACTTCAATCTACTTGACGTCCTGGCCGATGATGAATCGAAGACGATATTCCTATCGGCCATTACTCCCCGTCTTCTACCGACTGGCTTTTCTCAAGGCCGATCACAACCATCATACGAATTCTATCACCCAACGGTTAGCTCCCGCCAGCTCGGCCTCGGTCAACTCCCCATCGGCTTGTTCTTCATCGACAAACTCCAGGCCCGGGGAAATGTAAATAGTGCTCTAGAGTACGATCGGCTGCGGACACTAACAGAATCCCTATCTCTAGGCACCGCCGCCGATGTGGAGGTATGCACTGTCAATACCAAGCTCTTTTCCCGATGGTGGTCAGAATGGAGGAAACACCTTTTCAACTCATCGGCCATTCACTACTGTTCTCGCCTCAACTCCAACTACGTTGAATCTGATGATGAGGTAATATTCCACTATCCTTTAATTTTTCTCCAATCATCTCTTACAATTCTATCTTGCAGGCTGTTGATGTGGAGCCACCGACAACAAGCACCAGTGGCCGGCCGATTATATACCAACCACCATCGGCCAACCCACACCTAGGGCATAATGCTCCCCCTCCATCGGCTCTTCTCCGGTCGCCACGGCCGACAGGACCAATCCGTAAGAAGCTGGCATCTCGCCCTCACAAGAAACAAAAAACTAGTGCCGACGTCGTGGTCATGGCGCCGCCTGCTACTCAAACTACATCGGCTCCTTCATCCCCGCAGGTATGTGCCAAGTCTTGACATTATTATCTACTTCCCATCTTCACACTATCGATCTTATTACCAGCTTGAGTCATCGGCTCCTGGGCCTCAACCTTCTGCTGACATCCCTGCAAGCATCGAGCCGATAACTTCTGTAGCCATTCCAACTCCATCTAGCCCTGAAGCCGGCATTGAGATTGCTCCTACTTCGGCGCCAGACATCGGCCACTCTGAAGAACAACCTATTCAACCATCTGATGCCGATGTCACTCCTCAAGCTTCCCCTTCCCTACCTCAGGTAATTTCTTCACAACCATACTTCATTTTAACTCACTACTAATTCCTTTACCGATGTCAACCTGCAGTCCTTAGCCGATTTGTTTTCCTTCGACATCGGCAAGTAACTTAGGACAAAGACGAAAGAAGAAAACAGCCACCAGTGCAACAACCAAGCCATCCATTTCCAGCCGATGTGTGGCAAATACCTGCTAAATATCAATTGTCTGCTGGAAAACCCGATTGACGCATTGGTGGAGGATTGCGGGTCGATCCGGGCAAGATTTGTAGAGATCGAGCATCACACTTGCCCGATAGAGCTCGTCGACGCACTGACTCCTACAGGGCATACCTGGAATCCCACAATTCCAACTTGTCAAGCTCAGGCAGCGTGTAGCCGATTGTGCCAATCAACAGAAGATGATCCAAGACATCAAACCGATCGGCTATGCAGCTCAAACAAAAAAGAAGAAGCTTGACGATATGGTAGCTGCCCCTCAAGCACTCCAACCCAAATTGATCAACTGAAGAGAAGGGAAGCCGATCTGCTGGGCAAGAACTTGAAAAAATCCGTGCAAGGATATCGCGACAACAGAATCCCAGCTCATCGGCCTACCACAAGCCATCCAAGATCAAGAAGCCAGAGTTGCAGCAGTAGTGCATCAAGTCATTCATCGGCGCAAGAACATGAAGTCTATTCCAAGCTCCGATGAATACGATATCCGTGCCATAAATGAAATCGACCAGATTTGCCTGCGTGCTATTGAAACAATTCAAAAATTCTTGTAAAACTTTAACATTGATGCCATTGATGTTGCTCCAGAACATGCCACCTTAGCCTTATTTTCCTTGATCCTCTCCAGCGCCCTTAATCGATTCTGAGCCAAATCCTCGAGTTCATCTGTCATCAAGTTATAATAATCATCAGCTGTCAATTGATTTTGCAAAGAAACCCTCCTGGAGCCGATGTTAGTTTCCCAAGGTAGAACTGCCTCATGTCCATACACCAACTGATAAGGTGGCACTCGAGTAGATCCATGACATGCCATCCGATAGGCCCACAATGAATCGGCTAATGTAGTTTGCCATCGTCGCGGTTGTTCATCAATCTTCCGCTTGATTAATTTGATCAAACTCTTATTTGAAGCTTCTGCCTGTCCATTGGCTTGAGCATAATAAGGTGATGAATTCAATAACCTAATCCCCATACTGGCAGCAAATTGTTGAAACTCATCGGACACGAAAATAGATCCCTGATCGTATTATCGTCTGAGGAATTCCAAACCGATAAATTATATGCTCTTTTACAAACTCAATCGCATCCTTGGACGTGACTTTCTTCAATGGAATTGCTTCCACCCACTTTGTAAAATAATCTGTTGCTGCCAATATGAACTTATGTCCTTTACTTGATGGAGGATAAACCTGGCCGATCATATCAATTCCCCATCCTCTGAACGGCCACGGTTTGATGATAGGATTCATAGCCGATGTTGGTGCCCGCTGTATATTTCCAAACTTCTGGCAATCTTGACATCCTTTATAGTACCTGAAGCAATCTTCCAGCATTGTTGGCCAAAAGTATCCTACTCTTCTCAATACCCACTTCATCTTATGAGCCGATTGATGAGTTCCACAAACACCCTCATGCACTTCGCACATAACCACTTTGGCTTCTTCCAAATTCAGGCACCTTAGCAGAACTCCTTCAAAAGTCCGATAATATAATTCTCCATCAAGCAGCACATATTTAGTAGCTTTATACCGAAGTTTCCTAGAAACCGATTGCGATGGATTTTGTAGATAACCAATTATTTCCTGCCTCCAATCATCGGCTTTATCCTGAATATCATTATCGGCTATTTCAACTTGAACCTGTTTATTCAACCGATAACCCGAAGCAATTTGCGCAAGATCATTGGCTTTTAAATTCTGTTCTCTAGGGATATGATCCAATGATACCATCCTGAAATCCTTTAATAAACCTCTGCATTCTTCATGATATGACCTCAAAATATCATCCCTGCATTCATACTCCCCAGATAGTTGCTTGATCACCAATAAAGAATCCCCAACAATTTCTACGACATCGGCCCCGATTTCCTTTAAGAGTTGATGTCCTTTCAATACCGCCTTGTATTCCGCTTGATTATTAGTCCGATAGGGTTTAATTGTAAAAGCAAACTCAAAACTTGCCCCGCGAGGTGATACAATGACCAAGCCGATACCAGATCCATGCTTGCAAACTGATCCATCAAAAAACAAAGTCCACGGAATCGGTTCTACATAATTTTCATGAACCCCTCTGTGTTGCACAATGAAATCGGCCACTGCTTGTCCCTTGATTCCTTTAGCCGATTCATATCTCAAGTCAAACTCCATTAGGGCAAAAATCCATTTACCCACTCGCCCCTTTAAGACTGGAGCCGACAACATATATTTCACCACATCGGCCTTGCAAACCACTGTGCACTCAGCCAATAGGATATAATGCCTTAACTTCGTGCATGAGAAATATAAACAAAGGTATAATTTCTCTACCGCAGGATATCTAGTTTCAGCATCCAAAAGCCTTCTGCTTAAATAGAACACGACTCACTCCTTGCCTTTGAACTCTTGAATTAGAACAGACCCGATGGATTTCTCATCGGCCGATAAGTATAACTTGAACGGCACTCCTTTCTGCGGCGGAATCAGAACAGGTAGGGAACTCAAATAATTCTTAATTCCATCGAATGCCTTCTGCTGATCTGCCCCCCACATGAACTCTTGATCGGCTTTTAACTTCAATAACGGAGTAAAAGATTCAATCCTTCCTGACAAATTTGATATGAATCTCCTCACAAAATTGATCTTGCCGATCAATGACTGTAACTCTATCTTGTTGCTTGGTGGTTCTGTAGTCTTAATGGCTCTAATGCTCCGTTGACTAACTTTAATTCCTCGCTCATGAACCATAAAACCCAAAAATTGCCCAGCCGATACACCAAAAGCGCATTTATTGGGATTCATCCTTAATCCGTATTTCTTTGCCCTTTCTAGCACTTTTCACAAATCGGCTATATGGCTTTCATCACTCTTGGATTTAACCACCACATCATCGATGTAAATTTCCACTAGCAAGCCGATGAGATCATGAAATATATAATTCATCGCCCTCTGATAAGTCGCACCGGTACTTTTTAATCCAAACGTCATTACCACCCACTCATATAAACCGATAGCTCCAGGACATCGAAACGCAGTCTTATGTATATCCTCTTCAGCCATAAAAATCTGATTGTATCCTGCATTGCCATCCATGAAGCTAATAATCTTGTGACCCGATGCTGCATCTACCAACAAATCCGCTATCGGCATCGGGTATTCATCCTTGGCGGTAGCCTTATTCAAATCCCGGAAATCGATGCATATCCTCAATTTTCCATTCTTCTTTTCCACTGGGAAGATATTAGAAACCCACTCAGAATATTGGCACGGCCTTATAAACTTTGCATCATATAACCTTGTAATTTCTGCTTTGATTGGCTCATATAACTCTACCTTAAATCTCCTTGGAACCTGTTTAAACGGCCGATATCCTGGTTTAATAGGAAGCTGATGTTCAACAATGGATCAGCTTAACCCTGGCATTTCATGATATTCCCAAGCGAATCTCGAAAACAATTTTATTAATTCTTCTCAGAATTCAGGACATAATTTTGTACTTATGTACGTCGGCCTTGGCCTATCTCCTGGTCCTATATCAATTTCCTCCAAATCATCGGCCGACGTGAAGCCTTGTCCCAACTTCCCTTCAAAGTCTTCAATGGTGCCCATCAGAGTAATAGTTCCGAGCCAACTTGCCGGATCGGCTGTAACTCCCGACTGGTGATCTTAAGATAATCCCCTTCCCATACTTTTCCAGATAAACAATCGATACCATCGGCTTCCCAGATCGGCAAATCAGTCATCGTAATGTTGGTCGATTGATCCGCTGGGATTACCTCGACTTGATCTCCCTGCCATTGTATCAGACTTTGATGCATCGTCGAAGGCACGCAACACTTTGCGTGAATCCAATCCCTGCCAAGGAGTAAACTATGTGATCCTTTTCCATCAATGACAAAAAACGTGGTAGGCAATGTCTTGTTCCCCACTATTAGCTCTACGTTCAACACGCCTTTCGTCTCCGATGAATTCCCGCCGAAGTCCTTTAACACCATATTTGTCTTTATCAAATCTTCGGCAGTTTTCCCCAACTTCCGATATGTGGCATACGGCATTAGATTAACAGCTGCTCCCCCATCGACTAGCATCTTCGTCATCGGCTTCCCATTCACAAAGCCCTTAATATATAATGGCTTCAAATGCCGATGACTAGATTCTTCAGGCTTATCGAATATAGCCTGATCGGGTCACAGCGTCAACTGAGCAAACATCTCCTCATCACCCTCTTCATCAGATGAAAATGCTTTGTACTCCCTAGGCAGAAAGAAAACCATGTCTACTGGAGCCAATGGACCAACCTCATCGTCATTTCTCTTCACGCGCCATACCCGCTTAGTCCTCTTGTGACGATGATCGGCTTCCTTGTAGTCCCGCCGTTGCTCTTCCTATTGTTCTCTATGCTGTAGCCGCTGTGCCCTTCTTTTCTGATTTTTCGTAAATATTCCACTAGGACACCACTGAGGGTTTTGGATTTGTTTTTCATGTACTTCCTCTTCATCATTTTCTTCAAAGAATTCTTCGTGGATCGGCACTACTCGGCTATGTACCGATGCTCTTTTCCCAGGCAGCCAATCCTGCGAAAACCTTTCCTGCTGATCATGCCGATATCCCATATTACTACACTCGGGGCAATCTTGAATTGTCGGCAATCTCATACCCTGATCCCAACAAAACCTGAAAAAGGGCAATCCCAATGCGGATTATATCTTTCACTGTCTGGCTCAATCCACCATTCTTCAAGGCTTGAATATTTTTCTATCAGGTCCGATGAAGTAATTCTTGTCCTCTTACCCCAAGGCCTTCCTCCATCGGCCTGATCCCTTGACGACCCTGCATAAACCATATTCACAGGGAACGGATGTCCATATATTTTCATCGGCTTTTTGCCTTCAAATTTGATCCTCCCCTGTTCAACAGCCGATTGAATTTGTTGCAGAAAAACTTTGCACTCATTAGTGTGGTGCGATATCGTGTTGTGCCACTTGCAATATCTTTTCTTCTTTAGTTCTTCGGCTGATGGAATTATATGATTTGGCGCAAGTTGTATCTATTTCTCCTGCAGTAACAGATCGAATATTTTATCTGCCTTATTAATGTCAAAATCATACCGTTCCTCCTTGCTGATATCCTTGACCCACGGGTATGATACTGATTTCTTGTTTCTAGCCCACTCTGCCAATCCGACTTCAGCATCAGATTCTTCACCATCTGAGTCCAATGAATAAACCTGTACCTGAGCAACCCTTCTTTGAAATTTATCCTTTTTCGCCTCTTGAAATCGGCTTTCATCAGCCGATACCTTCTGCACCAGGTGCGCCAAGGACTCAAACTCCTATGATGAAAATCTCTCTTTGATTGGCGGTAAGAGACCCTGAAAAGCCCAGTCGGCTAGATGTACGTCGCCCAAATTCAAGCTATAACACCGGTTTCTAACGTCCCGAAACCTCTGGACATATTCCGGCACCGTTTCGTCTGGTCTCTGCCTAACTGATGTTAAATCTGTCAGTCTCATCTCATGGATTCCAGCAAAGAAGTATTTATGAAATTGTTTTTCTAGATCGGCCCATCCCCGAACTGAATTCGGCGGTAATGAGGAGAACCATGTAAAGGCCGATCCAGACAATGACAAGGGGAAAAACCTAACTCTTAGAGCCTCCTCAGCCGATGCTTCTCCACACTGTGCCAAGAATCGGCTGATATGCTCTACTGTGGATATGCTATCCTGCCTTGAGAACATAGAAAAATCTGGGACTCTGTATTGATGTGGTAATGGCACTCTGTCAAACCACTCGGGATATGGATGCCGATACATAAACGTTTGCTCCTTTGGCTTTATCCCAAACTGTTCCCTCACTATTTCTGCAACCCTTGCCGATAAGTCTTCTTCCCTTGGGACTTCCTGCTGATACTGTATAGGTGGAGTTTGTAGCCGATTCTGCCTGGGATATTCTGTCTGATAATTACCTGAATCAGCAATACCTCCTGGGTAATTCTATTGATATCCTCCATAATAAGCAGACCGATGGTATCCAGCAGGAATATCTTGTTGCCCCCAGCCTGGTTGTGTGAAAACAAGTTTTCTGGTATATCTTTTGTGGTGCCATAAGTAACTTGATTTGGCTCCATCTTTGGCGGGAGATATACAGGACCTCGAGTAGGCTCTTGAGCAATCGATCCATCCACTGCCTTCTTGATGAGGTTATGGAGCGTGTTCACCAGGATCCCAGATTGATTGATGAGCGCGTGATGTACTGCTTCATTCACCATCTCCTGTAAGGGTTTTACTGGTGGACTCTCAGGTGGTGTATGGCTCGATTCTCCAACCAGAACTGGTTTTGGAAACTAAGATTTTTGAATCGGCCTTTGTCGCGTCATGCCGAAAGATTCCAAGCAGAGTTTCTGAAAATTGGCCATATTTTGCTCGACTTGCTGTCTCTGCTCGTCCGTTAAATCCTCCATGCTGACCGGGATCACGTTGTCTGTTTTGATCTCTTTTCCCGCCATGTTGAAATTTCAAGTGCCACTGGGCGTGCCAAAAACGTGTTGACGCCGAAAATCACCGGCAGCGTCGGGAACGAGCCGATGATTTGGTTCGGCGCCTAGAGACACGCGAAGGCCTAGGAGATTTGCTTAACTCCAGTGCAGGTCCTAAATCTTGAGGTTCGTAGGCGTGCTAGTCAATTTGACCCTGCAATTGACAAGGAGATAGAAAACATTAGATCATTGAGCCAATCGGCTGGAAGCCGAATTAGACTCACTCCATCGGCCGATGGCCGATATAGACAAAGCACTTATACATTGACTGGAGGCCGATGATGGCTTAGATAGACAAAATAAGCAAACCATGTGGCTAAGGAACCAATAACAATATAAATAAATAAACTAACCGATTACTGACATAACGTGTATCGGCTGGAAAGCCGATGACGATGCAGCATACCAAAAACGTGTTGAACAATGCAATCGGCCTTAATTAATAAAAGATAACCTATCGGCTAGGCACTCCGATAGAACATTGCATAAGCACCCATCGGCTCATTAAGGATAGAATTATTATCACTAGTCTAATAGATCGGACCTAACCGTTGCAGCACAGACTGATGATGATTCCAGAACCTCGATAGGCCGATAAATCTAATGCAATCATGATATAAAATATGATAACTTATCGGCTATACATCCCGATAAAACGCTTGCATAAAACCGATCAGCCTAGCAGGAATAATTTATCACGTAGTTTAGTAGGTCGAACTTAACCGATGCAGCACAAACTGATGATAAGTTACACCCAGTAAGCCGATAAGCCTATGCACGCGTGATGTGATATATCTACTCAGCCTATGAGATCAAACATAACTGATGCAGCCGTAGACAGAGCAGATATATCGTGGTAAGCCGACTACCGCAGGCCGAC
This sequence comes from Oryza meyeriana var. granulata, assembly GCA_003991445.1. Classification (NCBI taxonomy): domain Eukaryota; kingdom Viridiplantae; phylum Streptophyta; class Magnoliopsida; order Poales; family Poaceae; genus Oryza; species Oryza meyeriana. Next base: position 185,003 of record RYFJ01000564.1, read on the forward strand.
TAGAATATCGGACCTAATCGAGGAAGTCCTAGTTGATACGGTAGTCGGGGTAACGAGACTTACCCTCTCGCAGGAGGTCGAACTTAACTGATGCAGCCCGGCTCGAGAAGCAAGAACCCGTTGAATAGGGTGGCGATGCGCCGAAGTTTGTATTGATCTGATTTATGATTTACATGGTCCCCGGGCATACGTATTTATACCCCGAGTTGATACAGTCCTGATTGGATACGAAACAGGAGTTTCCTAACTATAAAAAGAAAAATAACAAGCCCTGATCAGACACGAGATTAGGTTTCCTAAAAATTATTATCTCTACCTAATTTATAAATAAGATACTAACTGCCTCTCCATGGTCTTCACGATCCCTTCTTGAATTCAGCTTCTTCTGGATTTAATTCCCGCCAGTTAACCGTGATTTTTCCTTAACCGAATCCAATAAAGACCCGTACCAAATTTTGGCGTTAACAGTTACAAAGTAGGAGTCCCAGTCGGACTACGACCAAGGGATATCCTTCTAAAGATATAACGTGCCTGACTCGGACTATACCTTCCTTATCGTACAAGGTTAAGTCTGCTGAGTTCTATCATATATCTAATTACAAGGCTACGTCCATCCTCTTTCTGAGTGGCCCATATGCTTGTCGTGAGGTACCCGGGGCCCATGGCCTCCACACAACCATTGTTCTCTGATCTATAACTGTCGATGTTTTATATCAGCTATATTAAATACAGGGCTATTCGTCAGACCTAAACTCGATGGATTCAAAAAGACACATGAGACTTATACTGGTTCAGGCCCTCAGTGTGGGGTAATATCCTACTTCCCATTGTGGTGCATTGCTTTCGCGGTATGTGCAATCATCTACCCCAAGGGACTCCCTACCTCTCCTTATATACTGGAGGGATGAGGGTTACAGGGTAGGAAACCTAGTTGGATATGACCAAGGGCTTTCCTTATCAGTACATACAGTATTCAGCTAGGACTTATATCCCTTTTCTTGTCTTGCAAGGTAACATGAAGCCGAGTCCTACTCAATCTCCAATTGTAGGGGCCAGCCCACCCTCTGTCCGAGTGGCTGTAATTGCCTTCCTTGAGCTACCCGGGGCCCATGGCCTCCACGGTAGCCCCCGAGACCTTTATAGTCGAGTCACAGCTCAAGTCGAGTGCTCATCCTCCACGGTGAAGAAATCCCGAGTGCCTTGCTCCTGAGTACTCTTTGTCCGAGTGCTTCTTCTCATGAGTCCTGCTTCATGTCTGCTAGCAATGAGGCTATGAAGGGCTTCATGGAAATAATTGAATAGTGTGCGCGTAGCCCCCAACTTTGTGCTTAATTGGGAAACAATTAAACATAAAGTCAAAGATCTTTAACCTTTAAGTCTTTCCTGAATGATATGTTTCTCAGAAATTGAACTGTTCAACTATATATTAGCTGGAAATTTTGCTCAAGGCAATTTGGCTAAGCATATAAGCCGAGTATCACTATGGAGTAAATCCAATGTGTGATGAGGTGTACTTGATAGTTACCTGCATCCCCAATTTTAATGGAGACCAGCCATTTATCCTTATAAGGATATATCCTCAATACCTTAAAATAATCAAGATACCTGAACGTATACACCCGGCTGTAGGCTTAGCATGAAGCGTATCTGATTATTTAATTGGCTCTTGTAAAATAGCACCTTCATCGTGATTTTAACGTGACCAGCGAGCGACCCAATAGGGCATGCTATTTAAGAACTGATATCTTCGGCCTACTACCAAATAAGTCGGCCCAAAGCAACCTACCCAACGTAGCCTTGTAAAATCCAGAGATTTTGATCATTACTCAACCTACCCATTGCTCTGGGGGTGTGCCACTGAAGCATAGCAGATTTTGATGCCAAAATCATAGCATAAATCTTTGAATATGCCGCTTGTAATGATGCGATTGGGGACTCCAGATCTGTAGATTATACTCAGTATGAAGTCTTTCGCCCATGTCGCAGTTATGGTAGCAACAGGTCTAGCCTCAATCTACTTTGTGAACTTGTCCATCATGACGGACAGATGTGTAAACCCTCCTGGCGCCTTCTTGAACAGCCTAATCATGTCAAGCCCCCAGACTGCAAAGGGCTAAGATATTGGGATAGTCTGCAACTCTTGTGTTGGTAGCTGAGTTTGCCGAGTGAAAAATTGACATCTCTCGCATGACCAGACGAGTGCTTCAGCGTCGGTAACTATAGTCGACCAGAAGAATCGTTGTCTGCAAGCCTTTTCGATTAACGTTATGGATGCAACATGGTTGCCACAGACGCCCGAGTGGATAGATTGTAGAATCTGCTTGCCCTCCTCAGATGTGATGCAGCGCATGAGAACTCTGAATGCGCTTTGATGATATAGGTCTTCTCCAATTACGATAAAGCTTTTGCTCCATCACTTGACTTGCTCGGCTTTGTTGCGATCTTTAGGGAGTCAATAGGAATTGAATGATTGGTGTCCTCCTCTCTTGAAAAATAATGAGCACCTTTGTAGGTTTCGGGTTTGGTGCTACCTCCGACTGAAAGCTCCAGTAGTGGCTTGTTTCCCTGTTTGACCAAATAGGTACCCGAATGCTGCACTAGCGCAGGATTCGGCTGGCAACTCTCTTGGGGCATACCCAACCTGGCAAAATTGTAGTCGAATAAGGTACCCGAACCTCACATTAGCATAAGATTCGGCTGGCGGCCCTTGTGGGACATACCCTACCCAGCAGAGTTGTGGCCAAATAAGGTACCCAAACCTCGCATTAGCATAAGATTCGGCTGGCGACCCTCATGGGGCGTACCCTACCTAGTAGAGTGATACCAGAGCCCCGACTGGTGCCAAAGGTCGGTTATTGGCCCATATGGAGCGTACCAAGGTAAAGGTGACATCCGCATCCCGACTGGCATGAGTACTAGGTCAATATCCCTCACGGAGCATTCCGAGTGATTCTTGAAGCGGCGCAATCCAAGTGTATCTTGGCAGATGGGTCCAGCCCCCAAGCGTAGGAGATCGGCTCATAGTCATGAGTTCCTGTTACGAGTATCTGGAACTGGCCCTGCATTATAAACATATTGGATGAGTAGCATCTGATATAGAGAACAATCACCCGAAGAAAATCTAAATATTTTACAATGTATGTAAATATGCATTCCTCCTCTTATTGATTTTAATTTCTCCGAGTAGTTGAATCCTTACGTTTAAACACTCTGCCTGACTAGTCATAGCCCCCGAGCGCCGGGAGTCGGCTCATGGCACTTTCCCAGACATGCGTTTTGGGTGACTTGAGTTCGTCTTTCATGGAGCAAAGTTTCACGAATCGGAATTTATGCTACTCGAGTACTTTTGCAACCATTAAGAGTAAAAACAGAAAGTGCACAGCCTGTACACCTATTAAGTGTAAGCGACTGCGGCATTGGCGAGGCCGAGTGAGGAATTGACGATCTCATCCCCCTAGATCCGATCCCGACTTGCGCTAAGCCATATCCGAGTCAAACAATAGGGAAGTCATGCCCCATTTAGATGAGAATATCATATAAAGGAAGAAATATGTATCAAAAAATGACTTAGCTGTTCGGTATTGCACAAGTTGGGAGTGGGGATGCCATCCTTGCATTTGAGCTTTTGAGCCCCCGAACATGTCACTTGTCGTTCTGATAATCTTCGGTTCTAGGAGGTCCAGGATGGTTGCGATCGACTGCCGCAATGAAGTCCCTAGATTTCCTCTTGCAGTTCCCAAGCTTGGATAGAGCCGCGTCGTCCGTCTCCCATTGCTTCTTCTGTTGGGGTTGTCGTCGAGTTCCTCAGCCACTGCGTCGGCTGAATTAGCATATTTATTAGCCATCTCGAAGAGAGCTTTGATGGAGTTGGGTGGCTTGTGAGTGAATTTTGCGATGAACGGGGTGTCCTTGACTCCTTTTCGAAAGGCGGCAATAACGACCTCATCCTTGATTTTTGGGATTGAGTTCCTCTTCTCAGAGAACCGCTTGATGAAGTCACGGAGGGACTCATTCTTTCTTTGGTGGCACTGGTACAGATCGTACTTGGATCATGGTCTTTCATAGGTTCCCTAGAAGTTTTCAACGAAGCGCTCGCGGAGTTCCCTCTAGGAACCAATTGACCGCCTGGGAAGCCCTGTTAGCCACGTTCTTGCTGAGTTGGCCAGGGCGACTGGTAGGTAATTTGCCATAGCTTTATGATTGCCTTCGGTCGAATGGATTGCCAAGGTGTATGCAGTCAACCAGGACTCTAGGTTGGTCTTGCCGTCGCATTTTTCTATACTAGTCGGCTTGAAGCCAGATGGCTAGTCGACTTGTTGTAGCTTATGGGTGAACACCGAAACTCCTTCATCTGGGTGAGGGCTCCAACTCCAACTTTGGTGATGAAACCGCTCGTGGTGGAGGCTGAAGCGCTCGTGCTAATCTTCAAGTCGGCATCGTTCATCTTCCTCGCGTTCCCGGCATCGAGCATTGATGTTGTGGTGAAGATCCGCTGTAGTTGTCATCGGGCGTCCTGGGTATGTCGGCGCTCATCATGATGATATCACCATCGATCGTTGTTATGGTTGCCGAGTGACATGTGATGGGACTCCAAGTGATGCTAATCGGAGCCAGCTGCTCAGCGTCGCGCTAAGGCTGATGAGACCACTGTATCTGAAGGCATCTTGTTTGATGGAACAAGAGTGTCTCTAGACTACTGTCGCTGCTGGCATTCTACAGCGGTGATCATTGCCTTGATCCTTGCAATAATCAGGGTAGCCTGGTGGTCGGGCCCGAACTGCAAGGTGTCTAGTAGTGTGGCAGCGGCCACGACATTCTGCTGTGAGGTCACGAAGACGTCATGGTCACCCACTCGTGTTTGAAGGATCTCTTGTTGAGCAGTCCACCCGGCCTTACGCAAGTTGTCATTACGAGCGTCGCGCTCAGCTTGTAGGCTTCGTGCGTCCTACTCCTATTGTTCACATAGTCGATGAGCTTCCTCCTCTTGCTGGTCACGTAGTCAGCACGCGACTTGCCCAGGGGTAGTCCCTTTTGATGCCATGAACACTTTCCGTGGCAGAGAAAAGCTTCCCGAGTTGCTGTCCAACTGGAAGTCGGATTCGGAGTAATTTAGGGGGTGATCAAAACTCCAACCTCCCTAGATCCAATCTCGAGCAGCTCTAGGCCATATCCAAGTCGAATTCTAGAGGATTGGTTCTACCGTATCAGATTGAGATTGAAGATATCCGCGGCGTTGCCGAGTCCAAACGGGAGATTGATGATCTTCTCCTCCCCTAGCCCGATCTTGGCTGTCTTAAGGCTGAGTCCGAGTCGAACACCAGGGAAAAAAGTTGTCCCAGGATTCATAGGTCTTGGAAATCACCACAGCAAGTCACTGAAGACGGCTGCAGCGTTGAGTAGGCCCACTGGCGCTGGGTCGGCCTGGTTCCTGGCTGATCGGGTCGAAACCAAGTCGGTCAGAGTGAGATTGCCGAGATTGTCGGCAATGAAGTCAAGACTCTCGAAGCTAATTGCTTGCCCAGGAAAGAACTTGACACCGTCGACTCCGATGATTAGATCCATCAGGATTGTTGACGATGATCTCGACGATGCCCCTACCTGCTGCACCAACTATCGATGTTTATATCGACTATATTGAATACGGGGCTATTCGTCAGACCTAAACTCGATGGATTCGAAAGGGCACATGAGATTTATATTGGTTTAGGCCCTTGGTGTGAGGTAATACCCTACTTCCAGTTATGGTGTATTGCTTTCACGGTATGTGGAATCATCTGCCCCAAGGGGCTCCCTACCTCTCCTTATATACTGGAGGGATGAGGGTTACAGGGTAGGAAACCTACTTGGATATGACCAAGGGTTTTCCTTATCAATACATAGAGTATTCGGCTAGGACTTATATCCCTTTCCTTGTCTTGCAAGGTAACATGAAGCCAGTCCTACTCAATCTCCAATTGTAGGGGCCGGCACACCCTCCGTCCGAGTGGCCGTAATTGCCTTCCATGAGGTACTCGGGGCCCATGGCCTCCACAATAACCATAACCTTCCGCTTGCAAACATGAAGCGGGAATGATGTTCTTACACAAAGCTGGAACACAATAATAATTATTTAATTCCAAGACCAATCCTGATAGTAAAGATAATGGCATAGTGCCAACTGCAACTACAACAATTTCTGCTTCATTGCCCATGCGAATGTCCACTTCACTTCCCGCCAACCTCCTACTTGTTTTCAGTCCCTGCATCGACTTACAAATGTGAGCAACCGATCCGGTGTCAAATACCCAAGAATCAGTAATGAAAGTAGCAAGATTAATTTCTATAACATTAATGCCTGCGATGGAACTCTTTCCATCCTGCTGCTTCTTCTTGAGTTGTTCTAGATACTTCTTGCAGTTCCTTTTCCAATGACCTATCTCCTTGCAGAAGAAACACTCAGCATTCTTAGCGGGCCCAGTCTTCTAAGTCTTGGCCTTAGCGGCAGCATTTCTCGCGATCTCATCGGGAGTTAGCTTTCTCTTAGTACAGACTTTCTTGATGTTGGGCTTACGCTTTTACGTCATCATCACATGAGTCACATTTTTTTATGCTTTTCTCAGCTCCCTTAAGCATCCCATGCAATTCGACCAAGGTCTTGTTCATGTTGTTCATGTTGTTCATGTGGAAGTTCAAGATGAATGGTTCATAGCTTGAAGGCAGCAACGTCAGTAGCCAACTCTTCGCTAAGGGAAAAACCAAGTCTTTCTAGACTCTAAATGTAACCAATCATCTTGATCACATGGGGACTAACTGGACTTCCCTCTGCAAGCCTGCACATAAACAAGGATTTTGAAGTGATGAACCTCTTAGTCCTTGCCTAGTTCTCAAACATTCTACGTAGTCTAGTGATAATTCTATAAGCATCCAAATGCTCATATTGCTTCTGAAGCTCAGGGGACATTGTAGCAAGCATGAGACAGCCCACATTCAGATATTCATTCTGCCACTTCTCATTCTCCCTACGTTTAGCAGCAGTAGCCGTTGCAGGTAGGTCTTATGGATAAGGAGTTTCAAGCATAAACTCCTTGCGCTCTTGCTTGAGAACAATTTTCAGATTACGATACCAATCCATAAAGTTTGTTCCACTCAATTTTCTTTTTCAAAAATAGACCGCAAATTAAAACTGGATGATGCATTAGCTGCCATGATCTACAACAGAAAATATATGCAAGATTTAGCACAATGTTTATATTTATCTTCCATTAAACAATTTAACAAAAGATACTCCCACTATGTGTTTTGTAACCATGTTCCCTCTAACTTCACATAGTGGGTCAAGATCCACACTTAACCAATCCCTAGTGAGCTTTGGCATCACAGCTAGAGAACTAGTGAAATGGGTAAGCAACACCTTGCTAATCACATCCTATGTGACTCTTTTTTGTTGGGTAACATCTCTATGTCCCAACCCTAACCTATGCCCCAAGGTCCAAAACTGTTTTGATAACCTTGTTAAGTAAGCCAAAAGTTTCCGCTCATAGATGTCCGGCATCTATCCTATCTTATTGTGATAATCAGTGGCACCCTAGTTGGGCAGACCCACCACGCAATGATCATAATCTTGATAGGTGCAACCAATGAAAGGACATTAGTACTACCTAATTTTTCTAAGGGATTCTATCCTATCATGTCAATATATCACACATATAATTGCATGAAATTAAGATAGTTAAACAGCACAGATAAATGCATTCAACTGTGAAATAGCATGGCCCAATAAAATCACCATCTTCATTCGTATGTAGACGATCTCCATCCTCTACATAGCTCCTTTGGATCATCATGCTTGATATCTATATCCTCAAAACTAAGCTACTACCAATAATAACTAGAAATAGAAGATTATATAGATGGTTTAAATATCGACATGCAGATCGTTACAATAAGGACAGACAACAAGGCTGAAATAAGCATGACTCACAGGCTATGAAAGAATATTACATGCATCACATACATACAAAAGGTCCATACTATTCACATCATGCTCTGCAAAAACAAGTTATACGTATAGTCGCATTCTACCTAACGACATAAACCCAAACGAAATCTATGGGGCAACGCACACGGCAGTCCCATTAGTAAAACTATACCGGCATAATCATATTAGGCCAATCCGAGACAATCTCAAGGACTTGTTTTCCCAGTAGTGCTATAGAAGAACCTTACCAGCATAATCAAATAAGGCCAATCCAAGACAATCTCAAGGACTTGGTTCCCATTAGCGCTATAGAAGAACCTAACTAGCATAATCAAATTAGGCCAATCCGAGACAATCACAAGGACTCGGTTCCCATTAGCGCGTGGCTTAGATGAACACCAGACAATCTGGTGAACTCAACCAATACTGATACCAATTGATCTCATCAACCCTTGTCCCTATCAGTATACCACATGTTCTGATCAATCTAAATTGTAATAGATCACATCTACTACTACCACATATCAATTATATGCAACTATCTAGATCATAAACTACGCAAGAAAGCTCTGACACCACTATAGGGTTACGGGTAGGCTACAATAGCACAAAACAAAATTTTCTACCGTGTAAACTAGGAAACCATGCGAGTAAAAGATCATGGATCATTACCACTCAACACGCAGAGCAGCAGAAGCAGAGCCAGAGTAGCCCGATCCGATGAAGCACGAGCCGACATAGAGGAAGTAGTCGATCTGTGCAACCCGATCGTCACCTCCTTGCGCAATCATCTCCTCCTTGCGCAATCGCCTTCTCACATTCCCCACCGACCAACGCAGCAATGTCTCTACTGGTATCCACACTTAGCACGGAAGTGATAGCGCCTATGCGCAGCTAAGGTTTGGCTCGTGGGGAGAGGCGCGGCTAGGGTTTTTCTCGTGGAGGAGGGTTTCCACCGCGCCTTGCCCCTGAATATATAGAACATCTAACTGGGCCTCGCAGGCCCATCAGGAACTCTATTCAAATCCCTATCCAAACTGAACCATATTCGGAGCTCTATCCTAACAGTTCGTTCCAACCCGTTAAGTGTGCAACCCTATAAGTTCATGTGCACTCGGTTGCAACCCAAAAACAACTTTTCGGTCCATGTGTCAATAGCGGTCTCTAACATGGCATATTCACCCGCCAGGTGCCCACAAAGATCATATCGGCTGAACCTGTAGTATATACATGTACAAACCCCTTTGCCATATGATATCGATTAAACTCAAGGCGAGAAGTGTGCCATCCTTTCAATAGCTCAATCATTCACTTGATCATGTGATGGATTACTCAACTCGTGATTGACTCCTCAATCACTCGGCATGGCCCTTCACTTCAGTAGTCCATTACATCGAGGGGCCCAGAGATATCTCTCCTATTAACTGGGAGGGGCAAATCCTATCTTGATTATTCACATCCCACTACATGTTTCATAACAAACCCGTAGACTACTTTTATAACTACCCAGTTACGGAGTAGCATTTGGCAGCCCCAAAGTAAGTCACTACACATGTTGGGAACCATGATAATCTCAGGTACAAGAATTCTACAACAACACTTCTTGAGACCAACTGATGGCACATCATATAAAGCTCTTGCAATGTCTCAAGTTGGGTCTATCTAACAACAAGTTTTCTAACATGTGTCCACATTATTAATTTGGTATCTTCATACCATGATCCAAGAGACATGATCATCAATCAATACATGTGCTAATCTTAAAATCATATTCATCACATATATGATATATAATTAGGGATCATTTAGAAATAGTAAGATATCACATAAAGAGTCTGATGAATAAGTCATATACTTATTGATCAATAATAAGTTATATATCTCAAGGAACACTTCATTCATAAACATAGTATATGATACAATCATCTCTACGATTACCTCTAGGGCATATCACTAACAACACCTACACAAGAGTGAGTTGAGAGAAAACAGGTAGGCTTTTTTAAGAAAATTATGAACTAGACACAATAGCAAAGTTCTTGAACCGGATATGATAGAATAATCATTCTAATTCTATGAATTCGGGATGGACCTCATCCAGTGATCAGAGTTATAAAAATTAACAACCCAAACATACTAATTGCTCTCTTTGTTTTTTAATAGATCACGTTGTTGACTTTTGGACACACGTTTGATCATTCGTCTTATTCAAAAATTTTACGTAATTATTATTTATTTTGTTGTGGTTTGTTTTATCATTAAAGGTTCTTCAAACATGACTTATATTTTTATGTTTGCACAATTTTTTTGAATAAGACGAATAGTCAAACATATATCCAAAAGTTAACAGCATCATCTATTAAAAAACGGAGGGAGTATTTACTACACGATCTCTTTCATCTTTTGTCGCAATAATTGTTCGTTGGTTGTGCATCATGCATATGCAGGTTTACTGACGAGCAAGCAAATCACCATGTGGGCGACCTGTGGATGGACCTAGCTCTACTCGCTTGGAATGCCATTGGCACTGATGAAGCACATATTCATATGCTTCGACCTCTTGCTGTCCAACATGGTAATGGAGCTAAAGGAGGGCATTATGTTCCAGTACCCCAGCATTCTCCCTATCAGACCATTGCCGACAGGTCTCCGTCAGGGAAAGCCTGTCGGATATTTGTGGCCCGAGGACGCCACCTGCATGTCTTGGCAAGACGCGCAACTAGATCGGTCTATTGTCTACGTGGCATTTGGAAGCATCATGGTGCTTGACAGCAAACAATTCCACGAGCTCACCCTAGCATTAGATCGGTTAGGGAAACCATTCTTATGGGTGGTCTGTCCTGGCCTCACAAACACCACCAAATTCCCCGATGGTTTCCTTGATGTCGTCAAGGAGAGAGGGAAGATCATGAGCTGGTCACCTGAGCACGAGGTCATAGGCTCTTAGCACATCCAACAGTATCATGCTTCGTGTCGCACTGTAGGTGGAACTCAATTATGGAGGGGGCCATGAATGGTTCCGTTCTTGCCGTGGCCATAATTTGCAGGCCAGTTCATCAACGAGAGGTACGTCTCTGACATTTGGAAGCTGGCGTACGGTTGGAGAAGGATGATAGGACAGCGGTATGGTGACGGGCAACACATTGCTTTACGGTTCGAGGAGTTGCTAAATGACTTTACTTTTCCATCGAGTGCGTTGAGATTGAAGGAGGCTACTTCCAGGAGCATACGTAAGTTGTTGGAGCTAATTCTTAGATATGAACTTAGGCTATGCATGATCACCTAAATTTCTTATGCGGAATTAAGGTGGGAATACTGACCGGATGAAGATGAAGCCATTGATGTCGCTTAGCTCACATTAGCGTGGTATTTTGTCACAGTTGTAGAGAAAATTAAACACGGTGGATGGAGATCACTGAGCAGATGGTGGCTAAATTTGCCCTTCAGTCTCCTTCGATGCACCTTAGGATCGGTAGTCTTAGGGTTTTTAGGAGTGGCTTACCGCACATGAGTCGTCACACATACGAGATTGAGAGGTATCGGGGCGATTCCTAAGGAGGAAAACAGCACCAGTTCGATCATCGCGCTTAGGAGAGGACGTCGCAAGAGCCTAAAAACTCGGCATCATTGTTAGGAGGGCACGGCTTAGGTGACCAAGCCCGACGCACCTCTCTCTGGCCGTTGAGCCAGAGATCAACCAACATTCTCCCACTTATCGTGAGGCTAACAAGTCCAATCTTAGTAGAATAGCGAACCAAAATAATGTGACATAGCAATCAAGAAAACACCACTATGGACAACATTACCTATAGCCATCATAATACCTTGATAGGAATCAACTTACTCTTTATTGGGTGTGATTGATTCTTATGCCTCTATATCTAGGATCTTATTCAAAGGCATTACATTACATTACACTTGTGTTGGCTAGCAACATAATTCTATTTTAAACTAAGTCATTAAGCCATTGATATGTGATCCACTAGCATCAACTTAATACTAATATGCTCAAATAATTTGATCCTGGGACCTATCTTTCACAGCATAATGTCATTGTGTTTGGCAGAAACACATGACGTTGTTACTCAAATAGGAAACTGCAATCTTAGTATTATGCAATTCATTATCACAGTAAATGAGTGGTTTAAAAGAGTTGTCTACCACTCTTAGTTCCAGAAAATATTCATCAGTCCTACACCCACTCAAATATCTTACCACATGTCACAATCTTAGTTTGCATCATCAACTACGCAATAGAATAATGTTTGCGAGCCATTACCATGGTTTTGCTCCTAATGCAAGGATGAGAACATAACATAATATGGATATCATCCACACGGCCTTGAAAATTAATGTCTGAATAACTTAACTTATCAGAGTTCTTAAATATGAAATGAGTTATCATAGGCGTCTACAAATAATGCAAAACATTGTAACTAAACATAACAAAGTGATTCCTTATTTGGAACTTAACTTAATCTTCCAAAAGTTCCCGGTACATAATGCTAAATATGTATGCATCTAGACTTAGCACTTATAAGGCTTCTGACACGCGAAATGCACATAAAGGAATCATTTTTATATTATTACACTAACTGATTCCCGCTTAACTAATAGAGCAGTATTCATATTGTATGAATTCGATGATAAGTCCAATACTCCTTTAGACTTAACTTAAGAATAAATCCCTTTATCTCATGCACCACGTGCTTGCTATGTCATAGTAATGCATATAGAGAATACAGTTAATTTTGTCCACCCTATAATAAATCATCTGTCAGCCCATTCACTTGACTGACGAATAACTTAATCAAAATGGTAGTGAAGTGCACGGTCCATTATAATTATTACAGATTTCTAGACTCTTGTAAAATCCATAGATGAATTTCTAAGTTTACAATCTTTACGATTACCTTGCCTCTCCACAACCAATATCTCTAGTTTGTAAGATGCAACACAAACTTATCGCCAATAAACAGTCTAAGTATGCAAATTAAACCATCAGTCTATAGAAACCAACAATAATCATGGCAGACCATAAAATAAATCGACGTCCAAAAACACCGTGAGTCTTCAACAACAGAGAAAAAATCACCTATTCAGTCATAGGCACACTGTAGAAGATGAAAGGCCTCTTGCTCATGCTAGGAGAGCAGTGATAAATCTTAATATCCCATAGATCTTTAGTTCCAGTAGCACATCTACACACATCTTATACACCTTACAGGAATTCTAATTAATTGGGAACGATCGATTTGGATACTACAGATAACACGTATGTTATTATAGAGCCACTTAAATGAAGCACATAGATCATATACATGACTCTTCTTTAACTCTCCACGATCGCAACATTCTCTTAATAACTCCCATAATTCTCATTCTCTAAAAAAGCATATCTACATTATTTAACTAGCCAGGAATTTAATACTCCACATAGAAAAGAATTTTACTATAAGACCGACGAGAAATGCAGTAGCGCACATAATAAAAATTAAATATCTTCAGCCTAATATCCTGCCTCCCAACATGACGAAGCATCATTGTAACGTATATACTGATTTCGCTGATTACAACTAATGAATTTCTAAATGCTTCACTCACTGATGAGAGAAACACAAAGACAAATGAATGGAAGAAAACATTAGAACACGTCATGATCTTCCCCTCTATATTCATCTCTAACGTAATAGAACCCGAATAAGATTCATCCATAAACTAATAACATCACCTCGCTGCGAAGAATGTTTCACATAATAATATCACAATTTTGAATGAATCCAATCTCAATCGAGGGTAGAAGGAAAAATAGAGCGAGAGAGATACTGACGGGAATAGGACTGATATGCAACATCAATAGCATTCAACAGCTCATAAATAGAGAGGCAAACAAATACTTCTAACCACTCAAAGGCAAACTCACAACTATATTATTAAGAAAATTTAAATATAGGCATCACCTATATATCAATACAACTTACCATACTAATAGACGGCACAATTCCTAAAAAGCACACATACCAAAATGAAAGAGCAATACATAAAGTTGACTTCCAATAACAAAGAAATCAATGCTACTTCCTCATCCAAACCTCATCCGTCACGTTGACTTGCTCTTCTTTTAGCCGATGACTGCCGTACAGCAATAGCTTATATAATGAGAGAACTGTTGGATAAGCACGCTAAGATCAGAATCACCAAGATTACATAGAGCTAAATGCATCATTCTTTGACATGAAGTCTTGCAACAATAACAATACAGTCATAGAGAGAGCCATATCTTAACCTTCTATTCCTATCTACAGCCCCACCTTGGATAGCAGGATTACAATGATGTGGCCGCTTGACTTAGGCAGGATGTAGCAAGACTCTTAGTGTTGATCAGCTTTTCAAATCTCAATGAGCTTGCTCATTCTGCTTTGTAACTGCTGACGCCTTTGCTCTACAACAGTAGGACTTTGCAGACCAATAATTACCACTTCACCTCCTGAGCATTATAGTTTACTTGCAAAGGAATCATAACTCACGGGACAGATAACTCATAAAGATGACAAGAAAACTATCAAAAGAAATGCCATGGGAGTCAACATAACCCTATCTTAGCCATGTTAGTAACAAACAGTTTATGAGGATGCTCCACACTGCTCTACCAGCATAGCGGATACGACCGCCTCATACGAATCTCTCTC